>JBBPTN010000067.1:0-71296 GCA_038094075.1 Xerocomus spinulosus | reverse complement strand
AATGTATTAGTAATGTAGATTTATCCATAATCAGGTGATTATCTTACTAGACGGGTGCATGCTCATGACCATTTTAACGGCATAGGAACCCGGCGGCATTACGATGGGGGTTTGGAAATTTCCGACACAGGTTTGCTTCGTTCTGTTTGCTACGTTTGCTCTTGCCGCTCTCCAAAATATCACTGTCGACGACGCAGTCTTGGTCGGCCCCGTGATTCCTGCATACCTGCCGTCTACCTCGGATTGGAACATTGGCAATAACTGTTCAGCGTGCGAGGTCCACCCCAACGCGTCTTTGGCGTACAACGGTACTTGGCATGATTGCACGTTTGTTCCATCGAGTGGATACACCCAATCGATCGAGTTTACGTTTGTCGGTGCGTCTTTTTTTTCTCCCTTGTGTGCAAAGACGTGACCTAGTGTTGGTCACAGGGAGCGGCCTGTATATATTCTTCATCCTCGCCAATACGGTTTCAACGGATTTCAATACGATCACATACGTCCAATTCGTTCTGGACGGTGTCGACACATCCACATTTTCGCACATTCCCACCACGAGCACGAATTTCGAGTACAACCAAGCAGTTTATGCGAATAGCAATATACCATTTGGCCAGCACACCATGACAGTCCTGCCCGTGGACGATTCTGAAGATGACGTGCTGATTCTGTTTGACTACTTGATCTATACGTGCGTCACTCTACCACGTCCATCGCGAGGCTGTTCTTATCGGAGGCCTGTTAGCACGACGGATGACACGACGACATCCACGGCCATCGGCGGTCCTGCTTCTTCCCAGTCACCATCACCCACTTCATCAGGCTCCGCAACAACGTCCTCGGGGTCCAACACCGGCGCTATTGCTGGTGGCATCATCGGGGGAATCACCGTCCTCATCTTAGTGGTGATCGCATCGATACTCTGTTTTCGGCGATACAAGAGAGGCACCGCTCAACGTCAACGCTCCCCTCTACCGACCGCAGCTGTAGCCGAACCCTTTGTGTTTTCAAACGAGAGCACGCAGGGTGTTTTGCGGCCGAACCGGCGGATGCCACTTGGGACCGAGGTATGCAGCCCTTTTTTTTTTTTTTTTTTTTTTTGGCTGCGACGATACTATCGAGGTCGATGGACAGCCACCGTCACACAATCAGCCGAGGGACAGTGCATCGTCGGGAACGACGCCGCCTCTGAACCCGGCTTTGGATTCCAACCGGTCTTCCACCGTGTTGCCTCTCGGTGCCGCTGCCAACATCCTCGAACAGGTGGAGATACTGAGAGACGAGGTTCACCGTTTGCGACGTTTGCATACAAACAGTCATCCAGACATGGGCTGGGATGCCTCTGGGGTAGGGTCAGAATTGCCTCCTCAATACGCTTCCCGGTCGAATACTGTCCATTTGCGATAGTGGTCATGTCTGTGTGACGATGTATGCCAAGGCTCTTCTATAGATCTATCTACAATGCTTTGCCGAGATCTTGACCAACCCAATCTACCTGATTGCGAGCTTCATTCCCAGTAGACGAACCACGCGCGTTGCATTGAATCACATTGCAGGTGGGTCAAGGCAGAAGCAAAGAGCACCAGCAAGAAATGCATCGACACACATCGCCAATCGAATTCCCAACCCGAAATCGTCACGCTGTCAACCAACACAAGAAGCAACACGCAGATATCAATAAAGAGCAAGCGCAATTCACGCCAGCGCATCCTCTTCTAGTTACACGCATAGAAAAAGCGGAGAGCGAACCCGTCTAGTGTTGTACGAACCCTTTGCCGCTATAGCCTTGCGAGGCGATTCCTAGTGTACATGAGCCCACGTCCTCGCACACGCACACACACACACGCATGGACGTACCCGAGATGGGATCTAGTTTTTGCTCGCGTGCGCGTTCGTTGGAGGCTTCTTGCCATTCGGGCGAGAGTGTCTTGGGTGGTGGAGGTGCTGCACGCGCGTCAGTCAAGATGCCCGTACGACAAGGAGAGACATACCTCGCCAACGAACGGCGAGCGAAATCAGACCGGCAACGCCGACGAGGGCCGACGTGTACAAAAAGATCTTGAGACCCTGTCCTGGGGGACTGACCGGCGTCCGAGGACCGTGTGGGCCAAACGCGACATAGTACGCTGCCCAAAAAGAGAGAACGAGGCGTCGAGGGTGAGTAGTGCCGATATACATACACACACACATGAGCGTGTGCAGAGGACGTACCAGCCTTTTTCTCGTCGATCGAGAGCGACTTCCAGTCTCGTTTCTGGAGTTCTTCGAGTTGTTGCTGGACGGTCGCTTGCTCAGCCTTGGAGAGCTTTTCCCATTGGGCTTCGACGTTCCTCAGTGGGATGACCGAGGCGGAGGCAGACGAGGTAGAGGGGGCGTGGGCAGCCGTGGTGAGGCGGCGGAGTGCCAGACGGTGTGCGTGTGGGCGTGCGACGCGGAGGGCTTGCATGGGACGACAAGGAGTGGAAGACGTTGAGTCGGGCAAAAAAAGGACCTATCGTATGTCGTGTGAAAAAGAGAAAAGTCCGTCGGCCCAAACCGGGTTGAGGCATTTCAAGTGCGTACTCGTAACAACATGCAAGAATATATGTCAAGAAGAACAAGCGACATGGACAAAAAAGACACGAGAGGAGGAAAACCCAATTTGCAGCTAGCAATACAAGGTGGATATCACTGACGCATGTTTACAAGCCTCAAGCATCATCCGCACCGGCCTGAATGCCAGGGCAGTCACGAGAAATGTGTCTGCAAACATGTTGGCAAGGAATGTATCAGAAGGAACACGAGACATACCCCTCTGAGCCACATGTGTAGCAAGCACGCCTCTGCGGCTGTGGGCAATCCCGACTGATATGGCCCTGCAAGACGTTCAATCAACACATCCACAGGTAGACCCAGGCACGTACGATCCCAGAACAGTTGTAACATTTAGATCCTTGAACACAGTCACGCGACAAATGGCCTACACCACCACACGTGTAGCTGAAAAAAAGGTTAAAACAGAAATCGCTGAACAAAAGGGTACATGCGTACCACGTCTTGCTGCCTCCACCACCAAACGCACCGTAACCTCCGCCGTATCCAGAATTACCGGCAGCT
Organism: Xerocomus spinulosus; assembly: GCA_038094075.1. Classification (NCBI taxonomy): domain Eukaryota; kingdom Fungi; phylum Basidiomycota; class Agaricomycetes; order Boletales; family Boletaceae; genus Xerocomus; species Xerocomus spinulosus. The sequence continues at coordinate 68,200 of JBBPTN010000067.1, read as the reverse complement.
TCTGGACACGCGCGTGCAATGTGTCCAACCTTACCACAGCGGTAACATTCTTGGCCAGAACCACCCGAGAAACCACCACCGCCGTAGCCACCGCCACCAGACGCGTTCTGAGGACAGTCACGTGACTAAAATAGACCGTGAGAATCAAACACAAACTCAGGGGACAGAGACGCACAATGTGACCTTCTTGACCGCACTTGTAGCACGACTTGGCCTTGGTTTCCAGTGTGCAATCGCGCGACACATGGCCGTCCATTCCACCTACACAATCACGACATCAGCCGTAAACAATCGCAAGAGAGGGCACTTACAGTTGTAGCTGAGATACCGAGCACCAGACGATGAGTGGTGAATCCCTCCAGTAAAAGTCAAACATTACCAGGTTGGCGTGCCAGCCTTGGGACAATTGACAGCTTGATGGCCGACTGGCGTTCGTGGACACGAGACAGACGGATGTGCAAAGGATCAATAGCATTCATTCGGTTTTTGTCGGTGGGTTTTTTCGATGATCACATTGGTCGGTACGATATGGAAAGCAAGAGAACACAGCGGTCCGCGTCAGCACCGCCCAACAACACAGATCAAGGAAGAGACTAGGTAGACATGACCAAGGTCATGGGAGAAATGCAAGACGAACAACACGAAAACACGACGCACAGCCTCCACAGTTGAAACATCCACGGGCACTCGACATGACAAGACTTGTTCAGAGAAGAGAACCTGAAAATCGCATGTTGGACGAGGAATCGCACAACACAACGCACACAACTGCGACATACTTTTTGTTTCGTTCTTTGCGAGGACTCGAGGAGACGAGGAAGGAGGAAAAAAAATCGAGACAGATCACATGGTACAGAGTCACGTGATCAACACGTGCAGACTACAATCCCCTATCCTTTTCTGTCTCTCCCTTCTTTGCCTCTCCGTCGGGCTTCTTCTCGTCCCCCTCTTCAAATTCTGTCCGACCAATCGTCGCCTTGTTGTCCACCAGCGCATGTAGCGCAATCACCGCACGCAGCAGCGTACTCAAATACACCACCAGCAACTGGTCATTCGTGCTCGACGTGAAACTCTGCGTCAGCGCGGCGTCACTCAGATCAGGAAGGAGACTCAGCGCGTCTTGCAGGTGATAAATGATCTGGTGGTTCACGGGCAAGGTCCCTGCAGCAACGTCCGACAAGTAGACATGTATGTCACGTAGTCGTGACTCCAGTCCCTGCAACGACGCCAGTTGCTCGCTCACACGCGTCGCAAGCGTCGTCGTCGTTGAGTCTTTGATGTCTCGTAGGAGATGCTCCACGCCGATTTCCTCGGCTTCTTCCGCTTCGATGGCTGATGGGACATGCAAAAACGTCTTGCGCGTCTCTGTCCCATCCTAGCACTGACATGAGCCAAATACCAAAGAGCGCACGAGACCTACGTCTTTGATCTCTTCTACGCCGTAATAGGCGTCTGTGGGTATTCCAACCGTATCCGGTCGCACATCGACAATGACCATGACGGGTTTGGAGATATACCGCTTGAACAGATCGTTGATCTCTTGGTCTGACGCTCTCAACTTTGGTCCGGTGTGATACCACCCAATCATCCGTTCGCGCGCTGGATATCGTCGGAGAGAGGCAGTATATAAACGAGAGATGACGCACCGTTGACCTTTCTAAACATATCGTACATGCTATCGATGTAATTGTGATCTAGAAACCAAGTCTTGCTGTCCTTGTCGTCCTCCTCAAACGGGATGCCAAACGAGTTGGCGACGTTGACGGTTTTGCCATTGTCTTGACCGAGAAGCACGCCGACGACGCGTTTGGATGAGTTGCGGGACACGGAGCGTGCGTGGTGGTCTGTGACAGAGAGTAGCACGAGGGGGTGTACCACTGCAGACGCGCCGTTGGTGCCGTGGAATATACATCTCAATGACACTCACCGACGGTGGTACTCGCGAGGGCTGTCAGCTATGACGGTTTAGCCCTCGCATCGGTGTATCATCGACACATACCTGCTCTGTCGTGGAGGCGACCATGTCAAGGAGGAGGAGGGTATGAGCGATCCCCTCGACGCGCGTTTTGTTGATGCTTGTTTTGACTTGACTAGTGTACTTGTACTTACCACGACCTACAGAGGGGTTGTTTGGCCTTGTTGACTTTTTCCACTTGGAAATTTTTGGCTCGTCGTGCGGGGACATCCATGGCATACGGTATGTATCTCTTCCTCCTACCGTATCCTATCGCTTGCGCCTCATCGGTCATTCCAAGGCGCGTCAGGTAACCGCGGCGGATTTGGCGGTCGGGGCGGTGGTGGACGTGGAGGCGGTGGTGGACGGGGTGCTCCCAGAGGTGCGCGTGGTCGCGGTACATCTCACGAGCCCTGTTCGTGTCCTCGATCTTATCTGTTGACATAGGCGGTGGGGTACGCGGCGGTGGCGTTCAAGCGCGCGGTCGGGGTGGCGCAGGTAGGGGAGGAGGCGGTCGCGGTGCACGTGGGGGTGGGGGTGGACGAGGCAGAGGCGGTGGCGGACGAGGGGGCGCCAGAGGCGGAGCCAAGGTCGTTCTCGAGCCACACCGACACCCTGGGATATTCATCGCCAAGGGCAAGGACCACTTGTTGGTCACGAAGAACCTCGTCCCAGGCGAGAGCGTGTATGGAGAGAAACGGATCACGATCGAGGGGGGTGTGGATGGGACCAAGGTGGAGTATCGGGTGTGGAATCCGTTCCGGAGTAAACTGGCCGCTGGTGTGTTGGGTGGGATGGATGAGATTTATATCGCACCGGGGAAGAAGGTATTGTATCTGGGTGCTGCGAGTGGCACGAGCGTCAGTCATGTTGCAGATATCGTCGGTCCCGTGCGTGTTTTCATTTCATTGTCCCTCGCGATTGAACGCCCTGGTTTCTTAGGAAGGTGTCGTATATGCAGTCGAGTTTTCAGCACGGTCAGGTCGCGATTTGGTTGACATGGCCAAAAAACGCACAAACGTTATTCGTGAGTAGATCTTGACGCGATCAAAGAAAATGTGTTGAAGAGTGAGCCGACAGCCATCTTTGAAGACGCACGTCTACCAAACAAGTATCGCATGCTCATCTCGACCGTAGACGTGATCTTTGCAGACATTGCTCAACCAGACCAAGCGCGCATCATCGTTCACAATGCGCAGTATTTCCTCAAGGATGGCGGTCACGTCGTCATCTCTATAAAAGCGAGTTGTGTCGATTCGACCATCCCACCGTCTGCCGTTTTCTCTCAAGAAGTGCAGACTCTGAGAACCAACAAGCTCAAGCCAATTGCTCAAATCACGTTGGAACCGTATGAGCGTGACCACGCGATGGTGACTGGTAAGCACACCACGTTGACTAGACTGACGCGTTCGCTCATCCGGCATGTAGCTCAGTACCTTCGCCACCAGTAGGTGGACTTTTCACGAGTGCTGCATTGAAAAAATCATTCTCGCAAACTTTGTGCTCGCATTGGATCTCTTTGACGGAGGTCGATACTCTGCATGTACGCTACTGGGTGAACACGGCTTTTGAAATGTATTCCAACCTAGATATACCGTTCCATCCACCCTGCAAGATATTTGCAGCCTGACGCAACGCGGAAGAAAAAAAAAACACAGTGACGAACGCGTTGGATTTGACAATGAACGGACCTGCCGTGGTATTGCATCTACGACGCATCTTCCTCGAGCCCAAAGATCTGCCTCAGCAACTCGACCTGTCCAAACGGTCGCTCCCTCCCCAGAACTACACTCCCGGCCTCGTATCTCCCCCGCGCGCTCTCTGCCCGTACTTGTTCGCACAGGGTGCTATATGCGTGGACGAGACGCCTGAGCGCACTGCGATGCACGCGTGTGGCAAGGAACGAAGAGGAGAGCGGAAACAAACGAGGAGACGAAATCACGTCTGGTGTGGAGAGCCAAAGAGAGAACTTGGCGAGTGCTTTCGCGAGCGCTTCTGGCTCGGTGGCCGGAAGACGCGACAGCGGGGTCTGCCCCCATGGCCAAGGGCGGCGCGTTGAGCGAGATAGGGGTGGGCGAGGCATGTGGACTCACCGCGGGATCCTTGGTCTCCAGCGTGTGTATGGCGTCGCTGAGAGAGGCATCCTTGAGGATGATCTCGTACTATATTTTTGTTGTTTAGCCGCAACGAGCACAGCGGACGGGCTTACATGCTCGTCTTCAAGCAGCTGGACCCTCTCCTCGATATTGTTCTGCACCTCTTTTCGCTTGAGCTCTGTGAATGAAAACGGTTCGAGAATGTTCTGATCGTACACGTGGGTGTATGCGAGGCGTGATGCAGCCAACACACGCACCTCTAGATAACTGAGGGAATTCAATACAAACACGGCACGATCCCACTGCGGACGCAGCCTTGCTTTTTCTTCTGCAGCAGCGGCACACATGACCATGGCAGGATCGACCATGATATCGAGGATCCGTTGAAATCCTGTGCTTGCCTCAGAGGGATTAGAGCCCTCGCTGAGAAGCGAGGAATCGTAGACCTGCATTATTTCACGCAAGAGTTGTGCGTGATCGATGATGGAATGTGGAGGGGAGAGGGTCGGGTCGTCGAGTTCCTGAGGGACGGTGTAAATGGGCAATGTTGGCATCGCAGGTGACGCACCAGAGGTATACGATGCAAGGCACGCCCCTGGGCTTCTATCGAGTCGTAAAAGACTTTGTAGCTAACACCTATTATCCTGGGGTATGCTCATGCACGATGATCGACCGTGGATGGCGTGAAAAATGCTTACTCTTGGAGAGTCTGAGAAAGCACCGACTGGTCCCCGATCGTGCGTTGCATGGTGAGCATGTAGTACTGCAGCAGGTTGGCAACCCTATATGACAGGATGCTGTTCTCCTGTGCTCGCACGGTTTGCAGAACCCGAACCTACAGTCGGATCCGTGAGTCACACTCACCAACAGAAACGGAGCTGACTACAGCCCTCCCTACCTTGAGCGGTACGCAGAGCTTTCCTACCGAAGAATTCAACAAGTCTTTTACCCACTCCTCTTCTTCACTCCCGTTAAACGTCCGTACAGCCCCTACCATGCGTGCCTGGCCGTTCAAACCGAACAAGCTCTCGAGAAACTCGCATTCTGCAGCTATCGCCTGGTGGACCCACGCGAGCATGTCACCAACGTATCGGATGGGATCGTGTGCATGCAGCTCGATGGGCCGAGGCAATCCAGACGGTCCACCTCGGGTCAGAGCATCGAGGAAGAGCGCAAGAAGTGTACTCTGCCTCGCCTCTGAGAGGAAGGTGAGGGCATCGCTGGGTATGTTTGGTCGATGTATGCAGCTAGAAAAATGAGATACGATACCTACGACAGCAATTCGGGTCGTTGTGAAAGCCGACGGATGGATTCGCGCATCACCGAGCTCACTTCGAGTTGGCTTTCTCTTCCTATGCGACGGAACTCGAACGTTAGCCAGCGGTGGATCTTGTCGAAACCCTGTTCGAGATAAGAGGACGTGGTTGACATTATATCCATGCTATAGAGAACTGTTCAGGACCGCAGGAAAGTAAGTGGTTGGAGAGGGGTATACCCTGCCTTGGAAGGCCCTTGCTCCCCGGACATCAACACTCTACAATCGCTTCGAATTCGTTCGGTCTTGTTCATCGCCGAGAAAAATTGTGGACTAAGTGCTACCTCGCGAGACGTGATAGCGTCGACTTCGTCCTCGTTGAGTGTGAAACGGTCAAGAAACAGTAATACAATAGATTTTTGCGTCTCCACCTCTTGCCTTGACACCATGATCATTAGCATATCCGTATGCGAAATCGAACCCTTGCCTTTCTTTTTTCAAGCTGTCTGCTTGCTCGAGCAGCGACCGACTCGCCTCCTCGGACAGTTTGAGCTGTGCCTTGGCAGCATCGCAATGCCGTCGCATCTCAGTCACAATGTTCTGCAAGTCATCCAGTTTCTGAGTACCGGGGTGAACATGAGCACGGCATAGAAACGGAAAGACGAGTAGACACACTTGATTGACCTCTCCGAATGCGTTCAGAAATTGATGGCTCCCTTCTGCCAGCTTGTTCTCCAAATCTCGCTGAAGACTCTTGCGCACGCGCGCTGCGGTGTCGTCGGTAACATCTACGGGACCATTGTCGTCCTGTGGTGCGGTGCCCACTGAATCTAGATCATTCCAGTTGTCGTCGTCGTCGTCGCCATCGGTGTCATGTGTTGGACGTTCTATCTGGGAGGGGATAGTGGGTGTGCTGTACAAACGCGACAACGTGTGAAGTGCCTCTGTCGTTGCTGGGTCTGTAAAGGTCGTTCCCAGTATTTTTCGCAACCGCAGGGTTATTGGATTGCGAGGAGGTGCTGAAAGGGATCCATGACGAGATGTAGCTTGGAGTGACATCCAGCAAGGCAAATTCCGATGCTGCAAAGACACAAATTCTAGGCCACCTTGACTAGTACACTACTAGGACGCCCCCCATCTGTGAGACATCCGCGATCAACGTGTCTTCTCATATTATCGACGTGACTACCTCGCATTTCCATCGCTCTGCTTCTTTCAATAGCCAAAATACCTCCAGGTGGTTCGTGGCCTGCACTGACAGATAGTCCTCATCAGAATCATCCTCGTGGCAATGCAAGGGTATGCCTAGCACATTGACGCGATGGGTATAAACGCCACCCACACCCTGCATTGTGTGAGGCCATCTCCATTGGCAGGTGCTTCTGGGAACAGACTGGTGATCTAGATTCCTCTGCTTTCAAGTCTTGTATGAAGAACATTTTAATTTCAGAGCACCTGCAAGTGAGTCCATGGCATTGATGTTTTGAAGTATATACAATCGCGGCTGGGAGGTACTATGCGTGCCTGCCAAGATAACTGGCGCTCTCCCAGATGACTTGGTTGGGTCTCCGTTTTACTCCGCCACAAAGTTGCTTCACACTCAAGACAGGATTTTGTCACTTTACCAGTGGTCTGCAGTGGCCCACCAGACCGGATGGAACCTCCTATGATGTTCTAGATTCGAGTTGACGCTCGCCCAGAAGCACAATTGACCTCGCTGTACGCCATGCGGCAAAGGTGCCGTGGATTTTACCCCTTGACGGGCGGCTCTACTCTTTCTGGTCCAAACCACCAAGTCGTCGACAGGCAGCTCCCCTCCAAGTACCTTGAGCAGTCATAGGCCATGTCACACAACGATTTCGAGACTGAGTTCACATCACCTCCAGCTCTAGTGTCAAGTATGCCCCCCCGCTTGCTGTTCGGTAGACTCGTGGTGACTTTGTCCCACGCTAGCTCTTAGCGTACATCTCAAACCTCAGTCCAAGAAGAAGATAAAAACCATCATCGTGAATGCCGGTGATATAAAGAAAAAGATCTGCAAGGCAGTTGCTCCAGGCAGTCAATATCTGGAAGTCTTTGATCCGCCGCTGTAAGATCTTTTTGCACAGTGTTGTGTTATGACTGATTTTTCGTAGGGGCGTGTTAGTTAATACCAAATTCTCGATATCCGCGCGCTGCGGCAGGACGTTTCGCCCTTTGGTCGCCTTTGACGTGGATCCGAAAACCGATTTGCTTGACCCTCAGAAGGAAGGGAAACAAGGTGTGTCTATTTCCTTTGTCGATCCCGCCCTCTCAAGGCTTGGTATAGAGTACAGTGACACCAAGAGGAACATTGAAATTACCATTGGTACCCAATCAGTGCGCCCATTGTCCCCGTGTCATTCTCTTTTCTGACATTGAATTGCAGCTTCAATCGACCGTCAAGGAAATCGTAGCGTCATGTTCCAGGCAAGTTCGAACTGATTCCATTGATCTTTTCCTCTGATCGTAGACTCTAGGTTTCGACTTTTGATCATCGGAAAGGTATGTATATCGCGCATAATAGACGATCCACTCTAATCTTTTCCCTGTGGTCACAGTCTGGCGTCGGTAAATCCTCGTTGATAAACAAGATATTCGGCGTTTCTGGCGTGGTAAATCGTTCAGCTATTCTCCAAGATCGGACGTTCTCACTTTCCCGTAGGACGTGTCTAATACTATACGCGGTGAAGCTGATATTGAAGAGGAATATGTTGCGAAAGATAATGACCGCTTTGTGGTTCACGATAGCAATGGGTTTGAGGCTGGTGACCGTCGCAACTTTCAGAACGTTTGTGATTTTATATCGAAACGAAGACGGATGCGGGAAGTGAAGGACCATTTACATGCCGTTTGGTACGTATCTTCCTTCTGTCCGCATACAGATCGGTCTAGACACCTCCACGGCGTAGGCTCTGTCTAGAGATACCCGCTGCGGAAGGTCGCCTGATAGAAACGGGTGTAGAGGATTTCCTAAGGGACAGAGAGGAAATTTTGGGAGACAGTACGTTTCCGGAACACGCGCCAGTTTACTTTGTTAACATGTTCATAGTTCCTCTCGTCGTGGTACTCACCAAGGTCGATACCCTTGTCAACATGCTCAGCGCAGAGGCCCTGCAAGAGAGCCAACCCCTCGACGATGCTACTCTGAATAAACGCAAGTCGGAGTCATTGGAGAGGCTCTGCTTCGCACCCCTTCGAGCAGCAACTGGGAACGGAAATGTGTCACATGCTGCTATATCAAGTGCGTAAGAGCGTTATTCATTTGGCTTTTGGTACGATCACCGTAAAAGTAAAAGAAGGGTATGATGACACACTCGTCTCGCTCATTGGAGTGACGACGCGGAATATCCAGAGGTATATCAAGGAGGAGGCAGCGCATTGCATCGCTACGATCGCTCAGCGAGTGAGCATCTCCTTGAAAGTTGCAGCGACAATAGCGTGGGTATACCTCGTCATTTTTTTGTAACGGCCTTGCTCACGTTTTTTCTTATGGCGCGTAGCGTTGGGGAAAAGCGTAAGTCTTGGGCAAACGCGTATTCTAGCTGCTGAGGGCGGTTGTTAGGATACTGGAAAGCACTCAGGTCGAACCCAAACTTTCAGGGGCACACCATGAAAGATTGCTTGGATGTGCTTCACAACGATATTGTTACAGTTTGGAATTTCAAGGACCCAGAGAATGTAAGGTGACCCATCCCACCACCGAAACCTCTACTTACATGCGATTGGGTAACACAAAAAGTTCCTTTATTCGCTCAAGTTCAAAGAGTTGTTGCTCCAAACGCCTGACCTCGTGTTGCAGGATACGTCAGATGCCGCAAATACAGTGTCAGTGATATAGCTCCTCTCTTTACCCATCTCTCGACGGCTTGTTTAACGTGTCATGTCTTTTAGGCAAGCAGGCATTAAATTAGTCACTACGATCGTGTCCATCGTTGGTGCTATAGCCGGAGCCGCTAGTACAGTTCTCCCCATCGCACTCCCCATCGCCGGCGCCGCCATCATGGCAAAACTAGCATTTGACTGCTACAAGAACAGGTACGTATTCTTCTCTCCAGCTGTAGTTCCCACTCACGTCTTCCCTTTTTCTATACGTAGCCAAGTCGCTGTTAGACAACTCATGGCGTACATCGTAGACCTAACGTGCGTCATGCAGATTCTCTTCCTTCTCACCTCGGTTCGGTACGGCAAGGTCACCGAAGAGGCCGTTACCATTGCGATGAAGGCTTACGAGGACTCACATCGGCGCTCCGCCGTGCACACCGCAATCAACGTGTTTCCTGTGCACCTCTCAGCTGCACCTGGCAAACGGGATGACGTGCTTGAGAAGATCAAGGAGCTGATTGAGAAATTCCGTGTTCCGGATGAGAACGTCGTGGAGCTCAGGCGTCAGTTGAAGTGATGCGGGCCTTGTTGGCAAGTTGTACGAGGTCTTTTTCTGTTCTTGATCTTCCTCTGTCTGTCCACGACCGTGTGTCCGTATCCGTATCTCTTCTCTTTTGTTGTGTATCAGCCTATCTACTGGGTATGTTGTGATCCTTGGCGGGTCAGCTGAGGCTGTACGAGTCGTCTCATGCGTCGAATTCAACGCGATGTGGATTCGGTGGCAATTCGAAGTGAAACGCGACACTGCTTGGAACTTACACTAGCCTGGTAGTCACTAACCCCCTCGGTCGAAGGGTCAGCACAAAGACCCGTATCATGGCTGCCAATTGATAAAGACTCACGATGTCGTCGACTGGCAAGTAGTGTACAGGCTCGGTCTTCCCATTGAGGAAGAAAGCTACCATTACTACGACCAGTCTTCGGGCTTCACAGGTTGCAGGCCTCCGGTGCCTGGCAGGACAACTTGGGCCTTTCACTTCATCCGTAGTAGGTAAGTATAAGCCATCGGTCAGTGATATAAGTGTCAAGTCCACCAGACGCTTCTACTTTATAGCTCCAAATTGACGCTCGCTGCGTAAGCATCGTCGACAAGGCTGTACGCCATGAGGCAGGGATGCCGTAGATCTCAAAGGTTTTAACGCCCCACGGGCGGCTTCCACCTCTTTGGTTTAAACCACCAAGTTGTCCACAAGGAGCCTCCCCTACGCACTCTGGTTGGTCGTAGACAATGTCACACAACGACTTGGAGCCTTCGGAGTTCACCGCTCCACCCATTCTTGTGTCAGGTTTATCTTATTTCCCACCGCTCTATCGTTAGACCGGTGCCGCTGACTTAATTCCACGCTAGCTCTTGGTGTGCATCTCAAGCCCCAATCTAAAAAGAAGATCGAAAGCATCATCGTGAATGCTGGCGATATAAAGAAGGAAATTCGCCAGGCAATTGCTCCGGGTGGTCAACATCAGGAGCTGTTCGATCCGCCTCTGTATGGTCTTCACACGCTGATGAGTATCACGGCTGATATCTCCGCAGGGGAGTGTTGGTGAATTCCAAGTTCTTGGCATCTGTACGTTGTCGGAGGATTCTTCATCCTGTCGTTGCCTTTGATGTGGACCCGAAAACCCACTTGCTCAAGGCTGAGAAGGAGGGGAAACAGAGTGCGTCTATTTCCTTTGTTTATTTTCTTACCCCCTCATAGCGTGGTAGTGTACTGCGAGACCAAGAGGAATGTCGAGATCACTATCGGTATCCAATCGGTTCGCCATCTAGTTTTGACTGAATCTCTTTTCTGAGATCGTGCCACAGCTTCAGTCGACCGTCAAGGAAATTGTGGCATCTTGTTCCAGGCAAGTTTGAACTCGCTTCACTTGGCTTTTTCTCATTGGTCATGTTAGGTTCCGACTTTTGATTATCGGAAAGGTAATGTACATGGTGCACACAGGAACCAAATGGCTGAGATAAGCCTCATTGTCACAGTCGGGCGTTGGCAAATCTTCATTGATAAACAAAATGTTTGGTGTTTCGGGCGTGGTAAGTGGTTTATCGGCGTCCGGTCATGTGTTCATGCCTTTGTGTAGGATGTTTCCAACAGCACACGCGGTCAAGCAGATATCGACCAAGAATATTTGGCGCCTGACAATGATCGCTTTGTGGTGCACGATAGCTGTGGATTCGAGGCAGGCGACCGTCGCAACTTTCAGGATGTTCGTGACTTCATTTCGAGACGAAGACGCATGCGGAATGTGAAGGATCATTTGCACGCAGTTTGGTATGTGCTTTCATTCTTTCTATAGAACTGTCTGGATAATATATGACGTAGGCTGTGTCTGGAGATACCCGCTGCTGGGGGTCGCCTCATAGAAACCGGTGTAGAGGACTTTTTGAGGGACAGAGAGGAAATTTTGGGAAACAGTACGTTCTTGGAATGCACCTGTTCGCCCTTGTTTATCCGTTCATAGTTCCCCTCATTGTGGTACTCACCAAAGTCGATGAACTTGTGAACATGCTGGCCGCAGTGGCCCTGCATGAAAACCTACCCTTTGATGAGGCATCTTTGAATGCGCGCAAACTGGCGTCATTGGAGAAACTCTGTTTGGTGCCTCTTCGAACGGCAACTGGGAATGGAAACGTGCCACATGTTTCTGTATCAAGTGCGTGTGGCTGCTGTCTCTTGCGGCTCTTGGTGCGATCACGATGATAGTAAAAGAAGGTTACGACGATACACTGGTTACGCTTGTCGGCGCAACGACGCGAAGTATTCAAAAGTATATCAAGGATGAAGCAGCGCATTGCATCGCTACGATCGCGCAGCGGGTGAGCATCTCCCTCAAGGTTGCGGCGACAATAGCGTGAGCACAACTGGTCTTCTTTCTCCTGACTGGCCTGTAATTTTCTTCTTATGTCTAGCATTGGAGAAAAGAGTGAGTCTTGGTTAAACGTGTGTTTTGATTATTGAAGGTGGTTGTCAGGATATTGGAAGGCACTCAGGTCGAGCCCGAATTTCCAGGGACACACCATGAAGGATTGCCTAGATGTGCTCCACAACGACATCGTTGCGGTTTGGAATTTCAGAGACCCCGGGAATGTAAGACTTTGTACTCCCTACCCGACTTTTTACTCACACACGGTTATTGTGCCACACAAGATTCTTTACGGAGTCAAATTCAGAGAGGCGTTGCTCAGAACGCCTGTTTTGGAATCCGAGGAAACACCCGCTGGGAACACTGTGTTAGTGATATGATCAACCCATCAACTAGTGGTTAAATTCATCGTTGATTTCAGGCAATCGGGCATCAGGTTGGTCACTACACTCGTGACCATCATTAGTAGTGTGGCCGGAACTGCGAGCTCAGTACTCCCCATCGCACTCCCCATCGCAGGTGCTGCCATCCTGTGCAAGCTAGCGTTTGACTGGTACAAGAACACGTGGGCAATTTATTTTGTCCAACCGTTTCCGATCTCACCGACACTCAAATAGTCAAGTTGCCGTCAAACAGCTCATGGCGTACATTATAGATCTCACTGCTGTGATGCAGATCCTGTTCCTCCTTACCTCGGTTCGCTATGGCGAGGTCACCGAAGAGGCTGTCGCTGTCGCATTGAGGGCATATGAGGAGTCGCATCAGCGCACCGCAGTGCACACCGATCTCAACGTTTTCCGCGTGCATCTCGCGGCTGCGCCAGGCAAACGGGACGATGTGCTCGAGAAGACAAAGGAGCTGATCGAGAAGTATCGTATTCCGGATGACGATATCCTGGCGCTCAGGCGCGAGTTGCATTGATGGTCTTGCTCGAGCTGTACGTGTACGTGGTACGGGTGTCACTCACAGTTGTGATGAGGTCCTTTCTTTTCTTTTGATCTGTCTGTGTACCATGTCTGTATGTCGCTTCATCCCTGTCCTTTTTTTGTACCTTTGTTCTCTTTACTTGGAGTAGTGTCATGATCTCCGGTTGTACTACGTTTGTATGAGTAACTGTATTCTTTGACAAAAGCATGGGTGGATTCGAACTTGAGTTGGCGGCACTGCGACAAGCATCGGATGTAGTCTGGCCTATATAGTCATCACCGAATGGATCCGTCGGATCCCGTTCCACGTAGTAATTGAAGATGCAAACGTAAGTTACTATATCACAACCTCAGGAGCTTCAGCCATTGACAGGAATCTTTTCACTCCACTCGTAGGCGCAAGCTGATGGTCAGTAGCCCAACAGATGCGACTCAGCTTTCTACAGCATTTTAGGTTCTGATTGACGCCTGCTGTGTAAGCATGGCTCCATCGGAGGCAAAGGTTTCACTGCACACTGCCATGGAGTTCCACGGTGCTTGCTTTATCCGAACCATCAAGCAGTCAGCGTTTCAACATCCAAGTCACTTGACCAGCTGTAAATCATGTCGTACAACGACTTGGAGTCCGATTCCACGTCGCCAGTCCTCGTCTCAAGTGCGTTTCCTTTCTCGCTGTTTGATCGGTCGAACCGGGGCCGCTGACTTTTTTCCACGTTAGCTCTCAGCGTCCACTTGGAGCCCCAATCCAAGAAGAGGATCGATAGCATCATCGTTCATGCTGGCGATATAAAGAAGGAGATACACCGGGCGATATCTCCGGGCGATCAGCACCAGGAGTTGTTTGATCCACCCTTGTGAGATCGTGATCGTCGCACGGAGATGTATCATGCCTGATGTTCACTCAGGGGAGTGTTGCTCGATGCCAAATTCTCCGTATCTGTGCACTGTCACCATAGTGCTATTCACCCCGTGATCACCTTTGATGTAGATCCGAGGACGGATCTGCTCAAGGCTGAGAAGGATGGGAAGCAAGGTGCGTTTTCAGCCCTGGTTGATATTCCTGCCTTTTCGAGGCTTGGTAGTGTACTGCGAGACCAAGAGGAACGTCGAGATCACTATCGGTGTACAATCGGTGCGTCGTCTGCTTCCGGCTGATCTCTTTTTCTGAGATCGTGTGCCAGTTGCAATCGACCGTCAAGGAAATTGTGACGTCTTGCTCCAGGTGAGTTCTGACTGATACCGTTTGACTTGCTCTCATCGTACTAGGTTTCGACTTTTGATCATCGGAAAGGTGTGTATATCGTGCATGGCAATCGATCAAGTTTTGTCATTGTCGTAGTCCGGCGTCGGTAAATCGTCATTGATAAACAAGACGTTTGGTGTTTCTGGCGTGGTAAATCGTTGAGCCATTCACCACCTCGGGCGTTCACTCTTCTGCGTAGGATGTCTCCGATACCACACGCGGTCAAGCAGATATCGATCAGGAATACGTCGCGCGCGATAACGATCGTTTCGTCGTCCACGATAGCTGTGGGTTCGAGGCCGGTGATCGTGGCAAATTTCAGGATGTCCAAAATTTCATTTCGAAGCGAAGACGCATGCGGAATCTAAAGGACCATTTACACGCGGTTTGGTGTGCCCCCTCTCAATTTCTGCATATAAAACAGGCTAGATAGTTTTTGACGTAGGTTGTGTCTAGAGATACCCTTTGCGGAAGGTCGCCTCATCGAAACTGGGGTAGAGGAATTTCTAAAGGACAGAGAAAACGTTTTGGGAGACAGTACGTTCCTGGCGTGCACCCATTTGCCTACGTTGATCCGTTTTGTAGTTCCCCTCATCGTGGTGCTCACCAAGGTCGATGAGCTTGAGAACATGCTGAACGCAGAGGCCCTGAATGCAGACGAATTCCTCGACGGGGATACTCTGAATAAACGCAAGCTGGCGTCGTTGGAGAGGCTCTGCCTGGCGCCTCTGCGAGCGGCAACTGGGAATAGCAACGTGCCCTATGCCGCAGTGTCGAGTGCGTGAGAGTACTGTTTCTTACGACCTTTCGTGCGATCATCGTGACAGTACAAGGAGGCTACGACGACACGCTGGTCACGCTTGTCGGAGAGACAACGCGGAGCGTCCAGAGGTATATCAAGGACGAGGCGGCGCATTGCATCGCTACGATCGCGCAGCGCGTGAGCATCTCTTTGAAGGTTGCGGCGACGATAGCGTGAGTATGCCTACGATCTTCCTCCCGACTCTTTCTCTCATGCGTTCTCATCCAGTGTTGGGGAAAAGCGTAAGTGTCGGCCACACGCGTATTCTGGTCGTTGAAGGTCGTTGTCAGGATACTGGAAAGCACTCCGATCGAGCCCGTATTTCCAGGGGCACACCATGAAAGATTGCCTGGATGTGCTCCACAACGATATCGTCACAGTTTGGAATTTCAAGGATCCAGAGAATGTAAGGGTGTCCTCTTCGTGTTGTTTGCACTGACAGCCAACGACCGGCGCACGACCGTACACACAAAAAAAAGTATCTGTACGGGCTCAAGTTTAGAGAGATGCTGCTGAACACGCCCGACCTCGAATCCAAGGACACGCAAGATATCGCGAACAATCTGTCAGTGACATGTTTCTCCATCGACGGCTCGCTCCATCTAGTGCCCCTTTTCAGACAATCAGGCGTCGGGCTGGTCACCACGCTCGTGTCCATCCTCACGACAGTCCTCGGAAGTGCGAGCTCGGTGCTCCCGATTGCCATTCCGATTGCCGGTGCCGCCATCCTGTTCAAGCTAGCGTTTGACTGGTACAAGAACACGTACGTCGTGGCGTCGGCGTGGTCATCATCCGTGCTGCTCACGTGTTTCACAGCCAGGTCGTCGTCCGACAGCTCATGGCGTACATCGTCGACCTGACGTCGGTAATGCAGATCCTCTTCCTCCTCACCTCGGTTCGGTATGGCGAGGTGACCGAGGAGGCGGTCGCCGTTGCGGTGAAGGCGTACGAGGCGTCGCATCGACGCGCTGTGCACACCGAGATCAACGTGTTTCCTGTGCACCTCGGGGTTGCGCCCGGCAAGCGGGATGATGTACTCGAGAGGATCAAGGAGCTGATTGAGAAATTCCGTGTTCCGGATGAGAACATTTTGGCTCTTCGGCGTCAGCTCAAGTGATGCTGGCGTTTCCGCTGGGGGCTGTATGTAGCAGGGATGTTTCTAGCAAAGTGTATAACCAAGTCTTGTACCTCCTCTGCTTGGTCCGATGATACTGTCTGTTGAGAATGGTCAGCCAGAGCGTCATGAACGTGATTTGCGATCGTCGTATCGGCAGTCACAGAAAGAAAAGAAAAGGCTACATCCAAGCCCACACCAAAAACACAAATCAAAGCATATCCTCGATCACGCACGTGTCCATCAAGTCCAACACCCGCCTCGCCAACCCTGCCGCCTCCTTGTCGTCCTCCGAATTGATCTGGTGTCTTGTTGCACCCGCACCCGCACCCGCACCCGCACCGATCGCACTCCCCAACCCACCGGGACTGACGCTCACGCTCATACCCACACCGCCCGAACCAGTCCAGTCACACAAATGCCTGAGCGTCGACACGAACCCGGCATCGACCAGCTCCTGACGCCGTCTGGGTTGGCTCGTGAGCAGGTTGAGCACGCACGAGACGAGCGGGGCGCGCACGCCCGATCTGCCGTCCGCCATACAGGCGTGGACGAGGTCGAGCAAGGGTGGATGTGTAAAAATCACATCTTGCTGTACGAGCGTGCCGTTGGACAAATTGCCGAGCACGTAGGCGGTCTGGACATGTCTCAAACACACGCACGGTCGGTTAGGTGGGAGGCGTACCTCGCGCGTCACGGGCTCGTTGCCCGCCTCGAGACCCGTAGAGATGCAAGCGGCGACGAGGTCCTCTCCCATTGAGCTAAAAATGAGCGCAATGCCTTCTTCGTCTTCGGCAAGGTTCCGGAGAATGGAAAAGGCCTGTTCTTGGACCTGAGGATCAACATCGTTCACGAGGCTAAACGAGGACAAGGTTAGCAAAAAAAGTCGGTGGATACCAGTGGCGTACTCGGACAGACGCGTCCACCCAAGGTGTGTCATGACCATCTGTTTCGTCGCCAGGTCGCTCTTGCACAACAGGTTCTTCAGCGCCCACAGCACACTCACGCGAATCTCTTGATCTTCGATCACAGAAAGCTGCATTAGCCGCGAAAGCAAGCCATCCGCGAGCATGACCTTGACAGCCATTCTCCTGAGCCGACTCCAAGAAGCCAAAACATATCACCCACATGTCTCAGTGGCGAAAAATCATTGACGAGATTGCACACCACAGCCAGTGCAACAGCGAGGACTCTTGGGTCTTCATCTTCCTTTTTAAATACCTGGTACAACGCCAGTCCAGCGCCGCTGTCGGTGAGGTTCGTTCGTATAATTGCCGCATCACGACTGAGTGCCCGAATGCACTGGCAGGCCGCTACACGCACACCTACGCTCTTATGTGCAAGGCACATTCTAATGAGAGGTATCAATTGGATGGTGTCGGCTAAATCCCTCTTGACGACTCTGTCAAAGAGTGCGATAGAGGCTATTGTCATGAGGGCTGCCTGTGCAATAGTTCAATAAAGCGAACGATGGGAATGATCACAAAGATGGACCTCTCGGAGAACAACTCTGCTCTCAGACTCGTCAATGTCCCAATCTGAGGCCTTGTCAAGAGGAGTTATAGATTTGACGAGGGTTGCTACGTTGGTTAAAACCCCACGATCATATACCTCTAGACAGATATCCTTTTCGTCTCTGACCAACACGGCTATTTCACAGTGTTATTTGAGGACCTTTTCCTGATAATTAACGAAGAGGTACGAACAGAGGGTGTAGCAGGCCTTTGTCTGGTTTTGTGGAGACTCGGAGGGTGAGACCAGAATGCGGTTGAGAACTTGAATGACTGTGAGTGCCGCAGAAGGATCCACCGTACCTGGGTGGTTATTTGCTTGTGCGCGGATAATGTTCGTGACGCTTATTTCCGTCCTATTGAGTGATGGACACCGGTATAGATCTCGAGACCCACCATAGGGATGCTGCGAGTTGTACATCCGTAACACGACTCTTAGTCAAGGATAAAATCGAGGTGAGAGGTGCGGCTACATAAAAGGTTACTACCAAGTGCATATATGCGGTGAGTGTGCTTACTGCCATCGGCAGAAGCCCTTGCCAACGCGATAGCAACGGGTTGGTTATCCAAGGCGAGTGCTGCGAGGGCACTTAACGCGGCATCTTGGACCTAGTCTCGTTATTAAATTAATATGGAGAATAAATAGACCGCAAATTCAATACATGCCTTGATATCCTTCTTCTGGATCATCGCGGTTAAGGTCCGGATGATCCATGTACCGTGTTTAGCTGTCACATGTGCCACCCCGGGTCTCTCCCAACCGCGCTTACTTCTGACTTCCCGCTGGCGTTCCAAGCGTGGAAGCCACTCGATAAGTGCGTTTCTGTGTACCTCAGTACGAACAGCAGCACCGATGAGCTGTGCAACGGCAATCGACGTCTGTATCGAAAAATCCGCTAAAAGAGGGAGAAACACATCCAGGGAATCAAACTAGGGATCAAAGGTGTCTATATGCGGTGTATGCGTCGGACTAGGACAGACCTCGAAGAGATGATTGAGTGCGACCTTGGCTTCAGAACGCAACTGGGCAGAATATATGCGGATCGGACCAAGCGTAGGACCTGCTACCTCGACGATGGCGCTGGCGAGTATACGCAGGGCACGCGCAAGTGCAGATTTGAGGGGGATGAGAGCGAGAGACTGAGGTGTCGACAAGGCTCGGATGATCGCTTGGAGTGCATTTGCACGGAGGAGACTTGCAAGTGCCGCTTCCGATCCTGTTGGCAGATGAGCGCATAGAGTGTGCGAATGACTGTGCTCACCGTATGAGATGGAAGAAATGACATGCGCTGCCTCGATGCGGATATCATCCTTTGATCCCTGTGGTTCTCCGAAACTTGGTGGATGGTTGAGACAGTCTACGAGGCTTGAGCTGGGGGTGAATGGCGTGCCAAGTCAACACAAGGCGACGCACGAGTGAATAAAGGCGGCGTCGCGGGCGAGGGCGAGTTTTGCGGATGGATTGCCAATGACGGTGTTCTTGAGCTGTTTGAGAGACGCCGTCGTGATTTGTCGCACTGTCATCGCTGGCAAGCACAGCGAGGAGGAGAACGTTGAGCTCTTTCGCACGCTCATTAGCCAACTCCTATTTGTGCGAGGTCTACTATCGACACTCAAGCGAAATGGCCTCCTACAAACTTGAGTGCTTCCTCGAAGGAGACATAATACCATTTCCTGTTGTCGCATCATCGGACATATCCATTGGCGAGTTGAAAGACATCATCAAACAAAAGGAACAAAACAATATTCTTCTTCAAGGAGTCGATGCATCAAGGCTCATTCTCTGGAAGGTATGTTTCTTCTAGTGATTAGTCCCAACATTATGGGTGACACTACTTTAGCCTACGAATGACATCCCTGCCATGCCATCTGACAGTCTTGTCGAACGCATTCGAGACCTAGGACCGGATGTTTCGCAGTTTGCAGTAAAGCTGGATCCGGTTAATTCAGTTGCGGATGTCTTCGGAAACCAAACATCGACTCCTCCCTTTCTTGACCTCATTGTCGGACGTTTACCTGTGGGCAGGCCAACTCTTGTTAACCTGACCAGTAAGTACTTTATATGTCTCCTTGCCCTACCGAGCTTGAGATATCTGACGAACCTGCATGAAGGTGCAATGGAACCGATTTCCTCCACTGGCCTCTTACAAGAATACCCCCATCTTTTCGTGAAACTGAAAGAGTGGGGAAGGTTCGAACGCGACGATCTGGAAGGGAACAATATATGCAACATAGATGTGAACAGTGTCCCAACCTTCGTGTCAAATTTTGAACGGATGTTGGACAGAAAGCCATATATATCCACCCCCTGTGCGTTGTCTCGTTGAGTTGCCCGTCTGTTGTTCAATTCTGATGGGTCAGTGTAGCAATGTCCTCTATCACTGATTTTGGCATTTCTGAACATTACCTTGAACCTCCCGAGGACTCAACCACCGAAGGTGGATCTCAAAACCTGCGCTATGCCAAGCTAGGAGAGGTGACGCACACCATAAACCTCGCATCTCGCAATTGGGAACGAATTTGGCAACCAAAGGGCCCGTTCAAACATCCTTTAACTGCGTATGCGGCGAATTCAATCTTTTTTGATCAGTTTGTACTCGCACTGAGCAGTGGAACGGCCATTGCTCAAGAGTGAGTGCTCACTTTCTGCCACCTTTTATGCTTTACTACGGTCTCCGCAGAGACAAAGATTGGCCTTTTCACGTTGTTGTGAAACGTGAAATACGAGGCGAGGAACCCCGCAAGTACTGTCCTCACAGTGACTTTCTCGTTTCAAACGCATCTCTTCCTCGATTGCTTGTCGAGGTTAATTCCACACCAACAGCAGAATACCCTACAGAATTTATCCGAATGCTTACAACAGGGGCCTTTATCGTTCGCTTTGCCAACCAATTCTTGAAACCATTCTGCCTGGAGAAGACGTTCGTCCTCTGCACGTTCTTCGTTTGGGACAATGGCCACGTAGCTCGCAATACTCTATTTCAGATGCCGAATGAACATCGCGTATGTTACGTATTGTAACGGACAAGTTTGCACGCTCACCCGTCATAGGTGTATTACAACACAAAAGAACTTTCGTGGAATGACCCGCCTGGTCGCATTGAGTTCGCACGCAACGTTTACAACCTGCTTTCCTTAGAATTAGGCGAAGAGCAAGCACAAGACACGGAGAACGCGATTAAAGACCTTGATGGTATGATTGAGAATTGCCAAATGGAATCAATGCACTCCAAGTGTACTCGCACAAAATCTGACAGTGCAAACAGAGGCAGCAGAGGTGACTACACACAGCTCAGAACACATGGATATGAGGTAGACCCGGAAGTCATTGTGGATGCTAGCGGTGTGTGGGAGCCACTTTTCAAGGTCCAAGAGATCCTTTCCTATTTGTTATCCACTATGCTGACGCTCAATCCCAGAAGCCGGACCATATTCTCACCGTCTATCGGCCTGAGGACCCAAGCGAGCGATTCATCGCGAAGAAAGTTCGGGAGGAATCAAAGGAGCTTGAGATTCTCACACACCTTGCTGCCATTGAACCCAGGTCCGATCATGTTATCTCGTTGATTGCTTCATTCGACGGGTGGGCCATTCTACCTAGACTGGTCACCCTCAAGGGCCGCAGTTTGATCGCCCGTGAGCAACTCAAAAGCAAGATTGTTCAAGTCTGCTGGGGCCTCGTTGAGGGTCTCGCCTATCTTCATGAGCACTGCATTGCTCACAGGGACATTAAGCCCGACAACCTTCTCGTTGATCGGGATTTCTGCTTGAAAATAATCGATTTTGATATCGCGATGCGAGTAAAGAACGAGGACGAGGAGGTCGATGACCAATGCGGAACGGCGAGTTGGATGGCACCCGAGGTTCAGAATAAGTTGAGGCACAGTCCAATCAAAGCCGACCGATGGGCCTGTGGACGCGTTCTTCTTTACCTGCTTGACGAGTTCAAGAAGGACGACGAACCCCTGAGGGCATTTGCGAGGGACCTGAGCGC
The DNA here is from genome assembly GCA_038094075.1 of Xerocomus spinulosus. Lineage (NCBI taxonomy): Eukaryota > Fungi > Basidiomycota > Agaricomycetes > Boletales > Boletaceae > Xerocomus > Xerocomus spinulosus. The sequence continues at coordinate 46,543 of JBBPTN010000067.1, read as the reverse complement.
GTATGATCCAAAGCTGCGGCCATCTTTGCTTAATTGGGTTAGCTATATGGCCCCACCGCTCTCGACCGTCAAGAGAAAGACCGTGCAAGCTCGACAAGACCCGAGTGAAGTCGTCGAAGAAACCACGAAGCTCCCAAAGGTAAAGAAGCAGAGGCTCGATGGTGTGAATCAGAACGACGATATGTGTATCCAACCACAGGTCTCAGTGACCGACAGCCAGTGTAGTGGGGATGAATCGATGACTTGTGTATGAGATGGAGGAAATCAATGCGTATATCTACTCCGAAAGGTGATTGTACTGTTCGGACTTGGAATGCGCACGTGGCCTCCATTGAAGTGTACATTTTCCTACATTTTCCTACATTTTCTTACAATGTCTTAGTTGTTGTCATTGTTAACTGGGATTCCTTTTGGATCCACATCGGGAACCGGAGCGGGACCTCGATGTGGACCAAGCCCAGCCTTATATCACCTCACAACTCCCACCAGCATGGTGTCAACCAACATGGATCCCACAGAAAGCCTGCGTGTAGCCAGCGAGGGATTCGACCTTCTCTTCGCCAACGACTTGGTCGGTGCACTCGACGTATTCAGCGCCAACGCCTACAGTGACTCGCCATTCCACCTCATGGGTCTCGGCGTATGTGCATTTCTGAAAGCAGCACTGGGTATGGAGGTACGGTCTGTCCAGCGACCTTGTCATTGCATCTCAATCATCTACTGTTAGCCCGAGCTCATGGAGGATGCCACACAATGTCTCGAAGCATCACAAGCTGGCGCAAAGAAGTACATGAAGCTAGCCAAAACATTCAAATCACCGCACCGGTTCGCTCCTGGCACTGAGTGGGAGGTCCTGCATACCGATGCCGTTCTCCTTCTTGGATTGACGCATGTATTGAGGTGCGCGATACTTTGTGGCTGACAGTTTGTCCCTGATAACGTACCTACGCGTCATAGCGAGTCATACAGGGGATACCTACAGTGTCTGTCAGTCATCTCACATTGCATTCTGCTATCCTGTTGTTGCTGAAATGTGTTGACTTTTAGATACGAACTCAACAGGCATGCCTTTTTGTACAAGCATGCCTTTTACTGCGTACTGACACATGCATGATGCTAGCGCACATTCAAAATTCACCAGGTACATCAGTTTTACCGGTTTCCATCTGTCCTCATGTTCCATGCTTCAGATTGTTCAGGACACTATACCCGAACGGACTGGACGAATATGCTACCCCAGGGCATACCCCCTTTCCATCCCGTAAAGGGTCAACGTCAACTATCAACACGCAGACTTCTACAGCACAGTCAACCTCACAAACACGTCCCTCTGGGTTTCTGGCCAGATGGGGCTTCACATCCCCAACATCACCTTCTCCCGTTCTAGGCACCGAAAGTAATCCATCCGAAGGGGCAATTGAAGAACTCATCTTGTCAGGCGCAGCATTCGGTAAGCTATCCATCACTCACCGTGTCGTTTTATTTTACTCAATGCCGTCGTGGGATCCAGGATATGGCGTGTTCAACCTCGTGCTTTCCCTTTTGCCTTCCAAAATCAGGTGAAGAGGATCCTCTAGAACAAGGATGCCTGAAGTGACCGTCTTTCTTTTCTAGGGCTGTGGTCGGTTTTTTTGGCTACAACCATGATCGTCAAGTCGCACTCCATGCACTGGCCGTGTCTGCTGCCAGATCAGATGTGCATGCCGTATTTGCAGGGTGTGTTTTCTTTTGGTGTCCACCTCCCTGGAATCCACGCCTGACGGGTTTATTTCGGTGTCAATTTAAGACTGGTCCTGATGACGTATTACGGTGTCATACTGCTCATGGCAGGCTACCAGGCAGATGAAGAACACATTGTGAGGCAGTACAAAGGCATCGTGAACAAGTGCGTGGTATTTCATGCTCAATTTTATTTTTTAAATATTATTCCGCTCGTGTGACAGAGTTTCTGCGCGGTATCCAAAGGGTACACTATGGATCTTGAACAAGGTAGTTCTGGTTGTTTCAAGAGTCAGTATCATGTGTTGATTGATTGCTAGGCAAAGATTCAACGCATGACAAGGGATGCCGAGGGTGCGATTGAAACGTTGAAAGAGGGTCTAGCACCTGATCGGCCTGAAACGTTTCCTCAAGCGGATGCATTGGTAGGCTTCTCTTGCTCAAGGAAAGGTCTAGTGATGTATTTGGTACGCAGCTGGCCTTTGAACTCGCATGGACGTTGCTTGGATTCAGAAGATACGAAGAAGCCGCAGAGATCTTTTTGGAGTTGTTGAAAATGAACAATTGGTGAATATTACGTGCATTCATGACCGTGTTCGAGGCCACTGATGGCATCAAACGTTTCAGGAGTCACGCTACGTATCTATTCATCGCCGCAGGTCTGTCCTGTTGAATCGGTGTCCAGCGAGCGTATTGAATTGGTTGTCCCAGGGTGCTATGTATCATCTGGAAGGTTAGATGACGCACAGGGTCTACTCAATAGGATTCCCGAGAACATCAACAGCCGACGAAGGGTGATGCCCACGGAGGTTTTCATAAAGAAGAAATGTAAGTGGCTACTCTAATGTGAATCCGAGATTCTATAGCTCTGCCCGCAGTGGAGTTCTACAAGAAAAAGCAAATCCGGAGAGGCGGCGATCCTAATTATTACGTGGAAGCGATCAGGATTAGCCCCGCGGAGGGTCCGTCTCTCACTCATACTCGTTCTTATGACGTTTCCTGACTGCGTTCTAGAATTCGCCATTTGTCAGTCCACTCTTTCCGTGTTGCCATGTGTACCGACTGATATCCAACAGTCTGGAATACGCATGCTCATATTGACGAGACTACTGCGCTAGCACACGTTGAAGAGCTCACTTTGTTGACGCCGCCTCTCGAAATTGCGGGTCAATACATTGCCCCACAGCCTGCTTCGCTGGCTTGTGTCGACCTTGATACCCCGGACGAGCTCGCGATTCGATCCCTTATCCTCGGTATCGTTCATCGTACGATAGAAGACTATATGACTGCACGAGCACTCCTTCGAGACGCGGTAAAGCATGGCACGAACGTCGAGATCAGTACGTGGGTCAGCCCCCTCGCCTATTTCGAGCTAGCGGTCCTGGAGATGAAGGAAGGTGAACAAAAGGTTGCGGAACGGGAATCCAGTGAAAAGTCGGCAGACTCGGAGAAGGGACAGAGGGAATGGGAAAACACGTTCAGGGCGGCAAGGGGAATGCTGGCTGAAGCGAGTGGACTGTGCACGCGGGAGATGGATCTGTCGTCGAGGCTGGACAGCCGGATTGTGATGTTGAGGGAGGAGATAAAGAAGAAGATGGACATGGTGGGGTATGAGGAGTAAAAGGCTGTGGATGATGTCGAGGGCTCTCGGGGATGGGATGGGTTCGGATAAGAGTTAGGGTTAGGGTTGGCAAATGAATTAATTGTTTTTGTGTGTTTCCCCTCCTTGAATTGCTGTGCGACATTTAAAAGGTGCTTCGTCACTGACCACGACGATGGCAGCGACGACGGACCAACACATGTCTCTTACGGTGGCTCCAAGAGGGGGCTCATCTCACTTGAACAGACCAGCAAGACAACTCGTTCCTGCCTTTCTTCAAAAGTTGTACGAGTACGTGTCATCTAATCTCTTGTCCAGGGGTCTTTGATATCCTCACCCTTGCGTTTGGTTAGGATGGTCAACGATCCAGCAGACCAGGATCTCATACGATGGTCTGACACGGGCGACTCCTTCTTTGGTACGCATCTCCTCTCAAAATGACGCGACCGATTCCTCATCTCGAGCACCAGTCCTTGACCAAGAGCGCTTTGCAAGCGAAGTCCTCGGGCGCTGGTTCAAGCACAAAAACTTTAGTTCCTTTGTCCGCCAACTCAACATGTACGGCTTCCACAAGATCCCCCATCTCCAACAAGGCGTCCTCCGCGCCGATTCAGACACCGAGTTTTGGAACTTTGAGCACCCTCACTTTTTGCGCGGTCAGCCCGACTTGCTGTGTCTCATTCAGCGGAAGAAGCAGGCGCAGACGACGGGCGACGACGCGCACGCGGCGCCTGTGGCTGGCAAGGACGCCGTGGCCAACGGTGCGGTGGGAACCTTGTCTGCAAATCAGCTGTTGGACATCAACTCGATCGTGAATGGGATACAGGGGATAAAGCGACATCAGGCAGCCATCTCGGCCGACTTGAACGAGCTCAAGAGTTCGAATCAGCATCTGTGGCAAGAGGCGATGGCGGCGAGAGAGAGGCACAAGAAGCATCAGGATACGATCAATCGCATTTTGAAATTTTTGGCGGGGGTGTTTGGGCATGGGGACAACCAGATGAGGAAGGATGAGGACGGGTCACATGCGGTCATGGCTAGGAAGCCACAGAGATTGATGATTGCGGACGGCCGGAGTGGACAAAAGGGAGAGGTGAACGAGGTTGCGGAAGCGGAGTCGAGGTCGAGCGTGGAAAGCGCACGGTCGGCGAGCTCGACGAGTGGGTGCTTTGTGACCTCTTCCTTGGTTGTATTGATCCCAAATTCAGGTCTCTTTGGGTCGTCCATGGATACGCCCTCTGTGCAACCCGAGTCGTTTTTGGCGCCTAGGTTTGCTTCAGTTGAACCAAGCGTCGCAGACACACCTACACCCGCTCCAAATGAACCCCATCCTGTCACACAAGAAGCCCGACCGACACCAAACGCTCCATCGTCAAACGCAACAAACACAGTACTCCCAACCTCTACGACTACCGACCCCGCACCCTCGCAAGCCAACAACGACCACATCGTACAAACCGCCTTATCCTCTGTCCTCAATTCACCCTCACAAATGCAAAAACTGCTCGCCGCACTTGCGGCTCAATCCATCTCCCCCGAGGTGTTACCACCAGCGGGTCAACCATATCACCAACAACAGCATCTCATCGCACCATCGCCATACAGCAATCAACATCAATTCACGCAGGGCGCCAACAATATGAACCCAAATCCTGCCACGCCCGCACGTTTTCCCGCACCGTTTGACTACACACCTCCTAACGCGTTGTCACCGTTCACGCTATCGCTTCTAGGGGCCCCATCAGATCCAGATCCGTTTGCGCTCCAACAACAAGACGAGCGACTCCAAAAGACGTACAAGACCGCGTCCGAGATCAGCAACGACGTGGACGAGTTGCAGACCAACATCCAATCGCTCATCCAAAGCCTCGGCATCGACCCCACGTCGCTAGAGCCGCCTCCCGCCGAGAGTGTCACGAGCGCTGGGGGTGCGACCGCCGCTGCACCCACGGCCGACGCGGGCCTCTTTTCGCCCGTGAACCTCGGTGCGGGCCCAGACTTTGATTTTGACGCCTTCTTGATGGACATGCCACGTGCGAACGAGGAGGACGGCGATCTGGACAGGCTGGCGGAGACGCTGGACGCGTCGGCGGTCGGCAAGGGGACGGAGACGTCGATTGGGAGGGCGTCTTCGGAGCAGCTGCATGCGTTTTTGGACGAGGTGGTGCAGGATGGGAACGAGGGGCTGCATGGGCATGCGTTCAGGATGGTGTCTGGGGATGTGGGGGCGCGTGGGCGGAAGCGCAAGTCGGATGTGGTCGTGGAGGGTGTGCATGGGTATCCGCCGGAGGTGGCTGCGGTGACCGTGCCATCGTCGATCGCGGGCAACAAGGCCAAACGGAAGAGATAGGCCGCGTTGCGCGTACCCGTCGTTGCAAAAGAGGGTATCGAGGGTGTACTAACTGTAGGCTTTTGTTGTTGTTACTAGCGTACGCTGCCGGTTTTTCATAGTATCCGTAGGTTATTTTGTTCATTTTCTTTGTGTTGTTGCAGGATGTGTACGGTACGATATGGGATAGAATATTTACAATCTACAAGACCGATCCTTATTTTTACCCTTGGCTCGACGAGCATGTCTGGTATAAGAATATGAGGACGTCGTGTGATGAGCTATACATGGGTGTAGTATACCATTCTTCTTCATTACTTGGAGTTTGGTGAAGGTGATATCCCGTACAACAAACATGCCTACAGGGTCACTTGTAAAAGGCGCGTATCTGGGTCTCCACTTCCTCCGACGACAGCTTGATATCTGGAGACGAAACACATCAGCATCCACGTATAAACCCCCATGCGCACGTACACTTTTGCGGGTCTGTCACCAAGCGTCAGCACAAGCACGAAACCGAAAAATAAACAAGGAAAAGCGCACTCTTGCTAAACTCCTTGTCTCTCTGCTTCTGAATGAACCGCTGCAAGCTCGGCACAACCAACTTGACAGCTTCCTCCGCAATCGCCCTCCTCCCGTCCCCTTCCTCCTCGAGCACCCTCGCCATCCGATGCCTCTCCCCCACCTCCTCCAAGAGGTCGTAGAACCGGGTAAACTTGTCCTTGGTCGCCGCCTTCCACGCACTGCTCCCCACCTTGTCCTTTTCGCGGTCTTCGCTCAGCGTCTGCATCAGCGGCGAAAAGTTGGCGTCGAAATAGCCTGCTTTGGCCGTTCGAAAGGCGGACGTGAGCGCGTCTGCGGTCGGCTTGGTGACGAGCTCTGTCAGGCCGGGGTGGGTCGGCGTGAGCACGAGCCGGGAATAAAAGTAGGAGATGTTGTTGAGGAGGAAGATGGATCCGAACGCGCCACGGCGCTGTGTCCGCGAGAGCGTCGTCAGACTGCTCACGGTCGTGTTCACGATGTCGACTGGGGATGCGCGTCAGTCGTGCACGAGCGTCAAAAAAATGTCAAGGACGGACAGGTGTAGTGTTGGAGGACGACCGTCTCTGTCAGTTCGGTCGTCGACGTCTTTGGGGTCTTTCCGACTTGCTTGCCCTCGCCCATTTTCCAGTTTCCGTCGCCGAGCGCCAAGAGTGCTGCGCCGACTGCTCCCTGCACCTCTGGAATCCTATCCAGGTACTGGACGGTCTGTGATATCACGTCGACGGGGCATGAAAACGATGCTCTGATACACTTACAGAGATGGTGAAATCGGCCAGGCTGACGCCCAGTTCGCCACCCTTTCCAGGCCCTGTCGCTGCCAACTTCAAATCGGCCAGGAATTCTGGAAACGTTCTCAAACACACGCTTCGAACCGAGTTGAGACCGTCCCGCAGCTCGTTGGTGTCTCTCCGTCCCTCGCCTCGTCGACTCATGAGCGTTTCCCAACGGCTCTGAGAATGCGACAGCGCAGAATAGGTAGCGAGCGCATGAAAGGTGTATTTATGCAGAGAACGTTTGATGATCGCCGTCAAAGACGAGAGCGTATCTGTAAAGAGCGTCAGCAGCGGGTTCAGCAACGCATCATACGTCGACGCCAAAAGGGGAGGGATCGTGAGCGGTGCCAGCTCAGCCAGTAGGCTATACTCGGTCTACAACACGCGCGTGGTGAGCACACAGACACACCGCAAAGAACGGCACCTACTTCTGCGATGCGGAGGAGGTTCTCCACCCAGGTTCCAAACTCCTTTCCCGCGATGACACCGTCGAGCGTCTCGGCGCGGTCGACGACGCGTTTGGCGTGCGTCTCCATGGACCTGCGATTCCACGTGCCTCGCATGTCGGCATAACCGCGCTGTGCCTCGCGCAAGGTAGCAAGGATGACCTGACCAGCGGGATGCGACGGATGGGTCGACGGTAACGGCAGGCTGCGCAAGAACGCCACGAGCGGTTTGAGATGGGCGAGCAGCGCCGGTGGGAACATCACAGGAGTAAAGTCCAGACCCGCTATCGGAGGCGACCCCGACGATCCCTCAGCGACGAGCTTCGTATACAGCTGCGTCAGCTTCTTGGCGCCCGTCTCGACGAGCCGTGCCTTTTTTTTTCGTAGGTGAGAAGGGCATGGCGTGGTCATACGAGACGGACCTTGTCGCGGGCGTCGGCGTCCGACGATTTGAACGCGATGGCGGCGTTCAGACGCGCGAGGGTATCAATGTACAATTCCAGTTGTCCAGCTTGGGGGCTTTGGCGGGGGTCAACCGGACTCCAGAACGACACTCAAAAGAGAAGCCTACCCTCGTAGAATAAGTCCTTCTTCCTCTGCGATTCCCTCATGACTGCTTGCGACTTCGTCGATTTTCAAGAGCGCACGGTCGATATCTGACCAAAAGCAGTGAGAACGACGTCCGAAAGACGGCCGTAAAGCCATACTGTGCGATCGGTGGTTGAGCTTCTGGGTCGCAGCGTACAATGGATGGATCGATTTTTCCAGCTTGACCAGGCGAGAATCGAAATTAGACAATATGGCTAGTGGTATCAATAATTTGCCATCGTCGGGCAAGCTCAGAGTCGGTCTGCGTACATATCATCCGTTGTGATATCTGGTGGGTCTTGTTCAAGTTCTGTTCAAGCTAGACAAACTCTCAGTTGTGAATATCAACATCGAATTCAGAGACTTGCCAGTTCGATCTCTGCGCTTTCATCGTCCATCGTCAAGTTGGAGCAGTGCTGGAATGAGACACAGCCACCACTTTATAGATTCGAAAGTGTACCCCCAATCTAGGGTTAGGTTTAGTATGTAAACAGGAGCCTTTGAAGGGCAGAGAATATCGCAGAAACACCCTGGAGCCAAGGTCAGGACCAAGACTTCTGCCAGGCGTGATGTGTACTACAAAAAGCTCCTATCACTATCATATTGAATCATTGCCTGATTTGCATTGTCGAAAAAAAAAGTGTGTTCTGCCTACACGCCCCTCTTCCCTCTCCTATGGGTTTCGCATTCGCGACACTCGTATCCCCCGTCCGTCAGTTGTTTCACCCTACCCAGCAATCCAGGAAGAAAGGCAAGTCCTCTTTCACGACCGTCCTCGTACCCATCACGCCAAGAATCACAGCCATCATGGATCTTCTCCAACAATTCGCGCTTTTGGACAAGGGCGAACGGGACGATCGCGAAGCAGCGCTTGCGTTGCATCGTGGCGAACCGCTGCCACCGCCGACAGTGGCCCAACTAGAGATGCGCCGAGTGTCCTTTGGAGAGGTGCTGTGCGTGTCTCGTTCGTTGCCGCAGGACTAGACGAGGGGCTGATCATCCGAGTGCCCGATTAGCGAAAAGTTATCGGTGGCCAAATTGTTTAGGGAAGCTACGCCCGAAGCCGGTCCTTCCAAACTGACCGTTAGGGAAGAGTACAGATCATTGAATAAGCAAGACGCACCCAGGTAGTGCATGTCATCCCACGACGCTACTGGTAAACGCGTTGACCCATTCTTGTCCTAGCGTCGAATGTGTCATTTGCTGTGACATGTTTGAATGTATCGCCTGTCTCAACGGGCCATGCGGCCATTACATTTGCCGCCAATGCGTGGTGAAAATGGTCGAAGTCGCGAGCAACCATGGAGAATTGTTCCCATTGCATTGTTGCCAGCAGCGACTTCCGACAGAGGTCTTGCTTAGTTTCTTGCCTGACCCGCTTCGGGCAGAGTTTGCCTACAAGAGCGCCGAAGCAGCCACTCCTCCCGACTGCCGCGTTTACTGTCCCAACAAGAGGTGTTTAAACTTTATTGGCCGACGGCTGTCATCGAAACCGTGCACGATGTCCTGTCCAGCATGCGGCACCAATGCCTGTTCTCAATGCAAGAGCACGGCACACCCTAATGAAAGCTGTGATGACGACAGCAAGGAGACTCACCGAACTCGTGCTCTTGCCAAGGAAAAAGGCTGGAAGACCTGTCCGAAATGTGAAATGATTGTAGAGCGTGTTGACGGCTGCCGCGAAATGTGCTGCCGTTGCAGACAACGTTTTTGTTACATTTGCGGAAAAAAGTGGAAAGAATGTCGGTGCTGAAGCGTGTCTAGATGATGAAAATCGCTTGAAATGTAGGTGTAACATCGTCACGTATTGATATTAGAGAGCCCCAGAACCCAAGTATAATGTTCACCAACCGTTCGTTGCACAAGATACTCACTCTACCACACAAGCTATCAATAAGGCTTGAAACGCCGAGATTCTTTCAGCTTTTCTATCCGGGCCTTGTCCGCCTCGAAATTCTTCCTGAGATCCAGCAATGCTAAGAGACAGGTGTTAGTCTAGTAAAACACATAAAGCAATATCCCCCACCTTTCCTCTGTTTCTCTGCCTTTTGAAACGCATAAAACGTCACCTTCTCCTTGGGTTCCTTCTTCTTCTTGCCGCCTGTCCTGCCCGTCTTTTCAAACGTCTTGCTCGCAACACCGACGCCGCCTCCCAACGTCTTCCCATATGCCCCGCCACGCGTTACGAGCGTGAACCCATCCTCGTCGACGATTGCCTCGCCCTTGCGGAACGCCGATACCCGTCTCGATTTCGCCTCCTCCTCCTCAAACCTTTCCATCCACGTGTCCGCATGTGCCTTGACAACATCTAGTGGCGGTCGCTCTGCATCGTACAACGCTGCATAATGTGCCAGACCTCGCGGCTCCTCAGAGGATGGCCACGGTCGCGGTGTCGATGGTGAGACGAGCGCCTTGTCAAGCGCGGCAGCGTCGAGAAAGACGACGTGCGCGAGACCCCCCGTTTTTCGAAGGGTACGTGTCGGGTCGGGTGGGAGCTGTACGACGTGGGTGATCTCCTTTTGCCCTCGTTTTCTCTTTTGCTTGTGCGATGGTAATGTCTCTTCTTCTTCTTCTTCTTCTGTTTCTTCTTCTTCTGTTTCTTCTTCTGTATCTGTACCCGTGTCTTGCAATGTATCCCTGTCGTATATCACTCGTTCTATCAACCCACACGGCTTGAAAAAAAGCGCGATTTCGCGATCTGTAGCATCGACCGGGACATTGACCAAGAAGAGCGTTCTTTTTTCTGGGAATATCACGTCTTGAGATTTGGAAACATGGGCACGGGCATACATGAAATGGGTTGCGTGAGCATAAGCCACTGGGAGGACGGTAAATCCAGAGACGAGCATGGTCAGCACAGCCACAACTATACTCATGGCGTCCAGTCTTGCCTTTCGACTGTCTCAAAGTGTACTGAAAACCATCCAACCTCCGTAAGTCTTGGCCTAGTTTGCTGATCTACTCATTCATTGGTATTCCAAGTATTCCCTGGGCCAAGGCATGGGGTCTGGCATACGCGGCGACGCCCGCTCGTCCGCTGTTTGACATGTCGCAGGGCGTTCCAGGAAGTCCACCACCAAAAATATTGCTAGACACGTTGGCAAAGACGTCCTCGGCACCTTCAAGTTCAGGCTACTGCCATGTACTTGGAGAACCAACGCTACGCGCTGCCTTTGCCCAAGAGTTGAAGACGGTGTATGGAACGAACACGGACATCACAGCGGACGACATCGCCGTCACAGCTGGCTGCAATATGTCGTTTGTCGCAGCGGTGATGTGTCTCGCGGATGCTGGGGACGAGGTGATCCTCCCGGTTCCATGGTCGTTCTACTCGCTCTTTCGCCCGTGTTGATGTGCTCATACGCGTTCCACAGGTACTTTAATCACGCGTATGGCAGGTTTCGTGTCCTTGTCATACCCTGTCGACTCAGGTTTTGGATCGTAGCATGACCCTCGACCTGCTTGGCATCCGGTCTGTGCCGTTGTATACCCGATCTGACCAGGGCTTCTTGCCCTCCGTTGATGACTGCAAGAAACTCATCACATCAAAGACGAGAGCGATTTCGCTCGTCACACCAAACAATCCGGTGAGTTCTCTTTCCACACGCGCTGACGAGGTTGCTCATCAAACCAAGACGGGTGCCATCTATTCTCCCGCACTCTTGATGCAATTGGCCGAACTAGCACGAGAGCATAACCTTGCACTCATCATCGACGAGACGTACCGCGACTTTATAGAACGCCACCCTCCGCACGACCTCTTCTCTACCTCACGAAACGCATCCCAGTCTTGGAGATCCACTCTGGTTCATCTCTTTTCGTTTTCGAAATCGTATGCTATCCCTGGGCACCGTCTCGGTCTCGTCATCGCCGCACCAGATCTCTTGACGCAGATTACCAAGACGCTGGATTGCATCCAGGTCTGCGCTCCTCGCCCCCCGCAGCTTGCACTCGCACACACGTCCCTCTTGTCCGAGCTCCGGTCCTCCATCGTGTCGAATGCCAAGGCACTCGAGGCACGACATGCGCTCTTTCGCGAGCTGCTTCCACCAGGGTGGACCATCGGTTCTCAAGGGGGTTATTACGCATTTGTGAGACACCCGTATGGCAGCATTCCATCGATCACCTTTTGTGAGCGTTTGGCCAAGGAACTTGGCATCCTCGTGTTGCCTGCCCAATTTTTCTACAGCGAGGGGACAACAGGAGCACAAGGGTTGGCTGAAAAGGGATGGGATGGATGGGTTCGGTTTTCAGTGGCGAACGTCGGGGACGAACAGATTGTCAAGGTCTGTGAGCGTCTGAGAGAATGCGATGTGCATTTTGGACCGAACAGAGCTCCCTGATCCCTAGTTTTTGTTGTCCTACTAATAAGCAATACACACCCGTTTTCCCTTCCAATCGTCCCAATGCCGGATCACCCTCTCAACCACGAAATGGGCCACGTCCTTTCTTGAGACCGTCCAGCATCCTTGAAGGGCTTCCTCCTCGACCCTGTACGGTCCCTCACGCGATGCACCACCAGACCCCGCCTCTGCCAATCGCTCCCAAGCATCCGCACGACACGACCCGTCCGTCAACAACGCCGGTCGCACGACGACGACGTTCTTCATCGCGCCCGGTCCCGGCAACCCACTCGCCTTCCAATCCGAATCGAGCACCTCCGTCCCAGGACCGTCCTCCGCCTCCCACGTCCACGCCGCACAGCGCGCCAACACCGCCTCCGCCCCACACTTGTCCGCATGCGGCACGGCGAGGAGACCGTACAGCGGCTTCAACAGCCAGGGCAACGTCTGATGCGCAGCCCGCGTGAGCCCCGCAGACGAGATCGCGACGATGTTGGGATAGGGGGTCGGGAGCGTCTCGAGACAGGTGCGGAGCGCGCGCGTGACGAGATTGGGCGGGGTGATCACGAAGCCCTTGGTCAGCTCGAAACGGGGTGTGCCCCCTGCCACCGAAACGTGAGCATCGTCCGTCGTCGGTCACGAATCAGCAAGACGGGGGACGTACCGACGGTGAAGAGGAGGACGTCGACGGGGTGGTCGTCGTCGCCGAGCGCTGCTGACCAGGCGCGTTGGACGTCCGCCTTGACGAGTGCGTCGCCTTGAACGAGTCTTGCTTTGCCTGCGCGGACATACTTTTGGATCGTGTCGTCCTTGTCGAACACGCTCGGCTGTCGCAAGAGAAAGGTGACGGTCGCACCCAAGTCTGTGCACAGTCAAGGGTAGATCATGAGTAGCAACAAAACATACCCAAGAGTCTTGTGGAAGAATAGTAGCCAATGTTTCTCGATCCTCCAACGGTCAATACTTTGAGAGCGTCCATGACGGTCAATGGACACATTCAGCCCCTTTATATACCCAGGGATTGGTCTTACTCATCATGCGGCACATGATCAATAGGCGGCGTAATCATGAGACTAGGTACACAGCCAGGGCATAGGCACGACGTTGCAGAACCAGACAAGACCGAATTCGAGTCATGACGACTGCGGAACAATATTGACAACTCGCCCATCATCACAAATAACCCTGAATCGCACTACAACGCACGTCAGAAAAACCCACAAGGAGAAGAAACGAAGACGGACAGGGTGTAAACGCCTCTCCCTTGACTTTTCGAATGCTCGTAAAGTAGAGCGTCCCACGCCCTGCACGCCGTCAACGCTTCCCCCCAAAAAGAAATACCATCTCACCTCGGTGACCCTTGACGCGCACGCTCACGTCCACGTTCCCCTGCGGAAGGTTGATCTACCGAGGATGAGATGAGAACAGCACGGCAACGCAACGACGCGCGACACGGACCGATCCACGGATCCACGGGTCACCGTTCAGATACCACCTCGGCTCGAACCGGATCGCGTCTCCCAACGCGTCCTGCAACACCTCGTCCTCGCGCGCGGTTTGCAAGACTTGGCGGACGACGGAGCTGGACAGCCGTTCTTGGTTCATCGCGATGAGCAAAAAGGCGGCCCAGCCGGTGACGCCGAGCGCAGCAAAGGCGAGGATGTATGGCCATTGTTTCTGGGGTATTTCAGCGGTGGTTGGCAGTGATGGACGGATGGCGTTACCTGGACGTGGGGCAAGTCTTGGTGTGGACGCGAATAGTACAGTTTCGGTTTGGATGGGGCTGCGAATGTCTCTGTTGGTGGTGTCTCAGTGGGTGGTGGTGGACGTGGAAATGGAGTAGTCGTTGTGTATCTACACCGCTGAGAGACAAGGACACGGCGTAGGGAACATTGGACAAACGCTGACATCAGGTATAGGTGGCTGTGCAGTGGGACACGAGACAGAAGTAGTGGTTACGTAATTCTCATTGTTCCCTCTGCATCGCCAACACATGCAATAAATATGATTGGTATGATATGATATTGAACTAAAAATGAGAGTCTTGTACTGATGCCCGAGATATAACAGAAACGAATAATTATAATAGACATGAACGCGATTACTAGGTTGAAAACGATGAGCGATACGGCAAGACACCGGAAAGCGAGCACACGAAGCAACATCAGAACGCGATGGGTATCACAGGCAAAGCAGGCGATCAAAAAAAAGAGTGTGATGATTACGGATCGTCAGACAATGACTCCAAAACAAAGAGTAGATGCTGAGCAGCAGAGCCCGTCGAGTCATCATCCACGCCGCACGGTCACTACAAAGGCGTTTGCCATGGCCGTGCTTTTCTGCAGCACGGTATCGCTCCGTCTGCCGACAGATATACAATACTGCCTCGCGTACACATCCCAGTTCTGTTCCAAGAATATGGAGGTGTGTGCCTTGACAAGAGCCCCATGGCAGCCAGGTTGCAGTGAGTGCCGAATTGGTGATCGAGACATAAATCACACGTTCGAGCTATCAAAACAGGTTCACCGACCGTCCGACACCCAATATTACGACTTACTGCAGCACCACAAAGCCCAACTGCACCCTTGATGCCACATCGCTTCGGGGTATCCGTGTCGAGACCGTCAATGTCTGAGCATCCAGCGCAGCGCCGCATATGAGCAGGAGTAATACAAAAACCGAGCGAAAAGCATTCCTAGGATCAGACGAATCTCAGTTGAAATACAGGAACGCAAACCTGTCCAAGAGTTGGGAACACTGCTGTTGGACATCGGGAGAGGCTTGAGTGGAACCATAGGTGGATGCAAGGAAATGACCAATGATGGCAATAGCAGTAGAGGCAAAGTTGCTGCACCATATATCGAGTTGCCGAACCGCCTAGAAAAAACCTGTTAGTATGTTATCAAACCAGATGCGACACACGGAATACACGATCGAAGATAGCCGTCCCAGGTCTGATCGCAGCGACGGCGTGGAAATTAGGGACAGCGGCAGTGATGATGGTACGCAGTGCTTGCACAAGGTCATGGTGAGGGATGACCCATGGATCCGCTTGGTTGCCCGCCCATGTAACGAGTGCAAGAAGAATCTGCTTCGTCCATTTCCTGTCTTCCAAGAGCTCAACAGGCAAGTCACCATTCACGTCACAGATGCGCGCACGACCCGCGGCACCAGTTGCGACGGAAGACATTTCAGTAAGTGAAGTCCTATCAGGGAAGGTGTCACCAGTCTCCACTCTCTTTGCTGACTTTTCAACCATATCGTCGTTCTGCAAGAGACGAATGAGCGTGGTGCTTGAGCCAATCAAAAAGACTAACCTTTGTAACCAAACGCGGTTCCTCCTCAGCAAGCTCATGGTTATGAACATCAAAGTCAGTCCTTTCATCATCCATCTCCTCAGCCACGGAGTCGCCGCGGTCTGCATGCTTGCGCTTGGTACCGGTGCGGACAGCTTCAGAGGTGAGCCCGTCAAACTCGTTGTCAATTTCCGGACTAGGGTTGGTGGAACGTGCCACTACCTGGACAAAGACAGGGTGAGAGAGCCATAAAATGTCGGGGCAAAGACATACCCTACCAATGTGCGAGATGATGGTTGAAGTGGGGTGATGCACTAGGTATTCTCCTTCTTCTAGGTAGTTCAGACCTGTATCGGAAGAGAGTGTAGAAATCTCTGTGGCCAGCAAAAGCACTTTGGAAGGAGGCGAATGGAAACTAGTATCAGGCGTAGGCAGACATGGATTTTCAACCTCCCCGGCCCAGTCGTCGATGAAACTACGCTGGTTCTTTATTTCGTTGGGGACGATGTCTCATACAAGACCAATCCAATACAGCGTTGATTTCGTTAAAGGCAACATCGGGGTTGGCGGTAAATACGCATGCTTTAAAATTACAATGAACCGCACGTGTTCCAGCTACAAGCGCCCACTTATGCTCGAATGAACCGCTTGACTGCAATAGTGTCCTCCATCACGCTGACTCGAGCACAACCAGCTGAGTAGCTGCATGTACCTCTGAAAGGTAAACATGACTCGGTGTGTGGGTCCAAATTTCTCGAGTCTGCGTGTGGTTAAGAAGTTGGGTCTAATCGGTGGCTGCCAATACCGCGGCACGTCACAATATGTCACCCTTGTTTGACGCGAGTTTAGGGGACATTTCCTCGTCCGTCCCAAGTTGCTTACCACCATATGGTTCTGACCGGAACCTCTGCCGTTGAGTTCGACGCTGCATCAGAGCTCCTGATTGCGGAGTTGGCCCTCAACGACATAGCTGCCGTGCAGGCCACTCGGAAAGGTAAGGCTCGCGAGGATGCACCACGAAATGACGAGGAGATTGCACTTGACCTCCAAGCAGCCTCGTTAAATGCGCTGGTCGGTGTCTTGCATGACCATCAGTTCGCATTGAGCCTCGATCATGCCGTCGAATCTGACATGCGCGAGTTACGAAGACTTGCGATCATTAACAGAATGCGATGACCGCAGAGCGGCCCTCGCTCTTGGGGGAGGACATGATTTACCGCAGCAGACAACGACGCAACGGATGCTGGAACAAACCTTGGCTCAGGTTACAAGGTCAATGATTCATACGCGTCTTGACCTGACAATCACTGACCAGGCACAGAGAACCAAGACAACCTACCTCCACACACCATAGACACGCCCACGATACGACGGGGGCGGATACCAGAGTCATTGAATCGAGCATGCAAAATGTTCACATCACCACTGTGACTCGGGAAATGCCCTCGCATCCATCTTCCAAGTGAGGCTCATCTTCCTAAATGTGCATATAATTGACATCGAGGGTTAGCGTCATTGAAAAAGGCGTTGAGTGTGTCATCTGCGGGGATCGGTTAGTAGAAATCCGCTCCTTTAAGGCGCCTTGTGGTCATTGCTATTGTCGAGGCTGCATCGTCAACCTCGTCGAAACGTCCCTGCGTGACGAGGGACTCTACCCATTACGATGCTGTCATCAGCCACTTCCATTGATGTCTGGTGTATTCAAGTTCATCTCACCCTCCCTGAAGGCTGAACTCTGTGCCAAGGTTCGCGAATACTCGGTACCTGCTGGGTCACGCCTATACTGTTCCAACCCACGATGCTCTGCATTCCTGGGGGCTTCTGGAGATAGCAAGAGGTATCTCACCTGCAATAGCTGTGGTACCGTCTCCTGCTCTCAATGCAAGGAAAATGCACATCCGGGAAAGAGCTGTGCTGAACACCAAATAACACCCGAACTACGAGAGATCGCGGCCATGAACAAGTGGCAGGCATGTCCAACTTGTCATGCCATTGTCGAGCTGAGCCATGGGTGTTATCATATCACCTGCCGTTGTTCGGCGCAATTTTGTTATCTATGTGGGGCAAGATGGAAGACATGTACGTGCCGACAATGGGACGAGGACAGACTGTTGGATGATGCTGAGCGGAGGGTGCGCAACGAGTTCGGTAATCGGGCAGCGCGGGCGCAACCAGTTCTGCATGCGGAGCGAGTCCGTCGACGGATGGAGGTGTTGCGTGAGAACCACGAATGTCGTACCCATTATTGGGGATACCGACACGGACCAGGTCAATGCGAAGAGTGTGGCGATCACTTGCGTGTTTTCTTGATGGTGAGTTTCACGTGGGATATGCCTTGCTATGCGCTGATCAGTGGTTGCAGCGCTGCATCCGCTGCCAGGCTTTGGTGTGCAGGCGGTGTTCTGTCAACAGGTTATAGGTGTGTGACTATAGAAAGAAGAGTCTTCTCGTGTCTTTGGTACTCGTCTTGATATGCGAAATGATTGTATGCGCCAGTCTTTAAACCCGGAAAGCGTCACTGTGTGGTTCGCATACATGCAACATAGTGCCCTGGGATTCGGCGATCTACAAGCCACAACACAAATCCAACAAAAGTGAGCTGAATTAAAAGACTGCATGATGCACATCTTGTGCAAAATGGACACTTGCACTTACCTTGAGCCCAAGGAGGACCGCATACATTCATCCTCGGAATGGACCAGTCGTAGTAAATATTAGGTTCTGGAAACTTCCTGCATATGTCTGACAGGCTGGTGTCAGTTCATTTGGACAACTGACATGGGAAGTTTGGAACCAAGTTAGCTCTAATTCCGACGAGTACTTGTTTTGGTTATCACCGTCATACCTGCCTTTGAAGCGACGTTGGAGTAACTGCTTTGGAGAAATGAGCGCCACCGTCGATTACATAACAAGGCTCTCTTCTTTGCCTCGTGCCTGTGCGTGGTTCAAGTTGACTGGATACTTTTTGACATCGCCTCAGTGCTTACCATGACGTTCACAGGTGGCTTGCAGTGTGCCTCGCCTTGACGTTACTCCCAAAATTTATTTAAATTCTTTCCAGACTTCGCCTTCCAGAGCACTCGGCCTCGGCAATCGTATTACCGTGCATTCCAGACGCCAGGAGATTTCCACAACCTCCAATATCCCAACTGTCTTTATGTAAGTGTACAGACCGCTGGGCCCGCTATCCAATCACAGCTCACACATGGCCTTCATTTCATCTTCGCCAAGTCGGAACGTTCACATACCGTGGTGCAGATGCCGTTACAGGCTGTAGTAGCATCGCTGATTTGGCGCTTGCAGCAAGGATGATGCGGCTACGTTGTCTTTTGCTCCATCCATCGAGTTTATTTCTCCAAAATAACCAGAGATTTGGCCATTCGGTAAGTTTTATGACTCTTGCAATGTGACATCTTGAGAGCAATGGAATAGGTGTAACGGATTGAATGAAAACATAACGCCCACGGTGATCGTTGGCAGAGCTACGGACAGCCATGAACAAAAAGCTTGCAGTACGGGATGGAACGGCAGCAATGCGAACAAATTTACGTTCAGATCGCTTGGCGGGTGTCTAAAAAGGATAATAATAATGGCGGGAACTTGGGATGGTTGAACTTTGCCACATTCCCAGATCACGTTTAGGTCCAAGCAAGGCCCCGTTTTACCGAACCGATTATCGGTTCGTCATTCCAGCATGCATATAAATGTATGGGACTACTGGGGTGCGCCTATCGCCCCCACTGAACATTATACGAACATCGGTCCACCAACATGTCATCTCCAGTACGTGATCCTCACTCTCGTCCTTGCCAATCTGATCCTGTTACTACTCCTTCCATCTGGTGTTACGTAGGTTCCTAATCTCGCACTTCAAGATGCCATCGCAAAGATAAAGTCGATTTGCAAAGAGAGCGGAGGACGTTCCCAATACTTTCCCTATGGTATGGATTCATTACCATCACGCGCGTAGAGCATCTCAATTTACGTGTCCGTTTGCACGTTCCGTGTCGCAGGTGGAGGCGGTTATACTGCCAGCATCGCTCATTACTATGAGAGCAGCACGGAAACGGCAGTCGGTGCTGTTCATCCTGGCTCAGTAGTTGACCTGCAATTGATTGTAGGCATCTCAGCGTGAACGATCACGCAACGATCTGATCATTGATGTTCTAGATCAAAGTTATTGCAGAAACCCGTGTTCCCTTTGCGGTAAGGGCTTACCTTTCTTTCGGTGTTCCAAGAATCTAACGCGCTTGTTCGTCAATGTAAGATCAAATGCGGTGGACATGCGACGAACCCAGGGTTTAGCTCTACCAAGGGCATCCAAATATACATGGTCCGCCTTAACCAGATCACCCTTGATGAGGAAGAGAACCTTGTGCATGTCGGGGCTGGATGTCTCTTTGAAGAGCTATATGAAGCATTGGCTCCCCATCGTATCAACATCGTGGGTGGTACCCGGTGGGCTGGGGTTGGCGTGGCTGGTTGGATACTAGGTGGCGGATATTCCCTCAAGACCGGCCAATACGGTCTGGGGATAGATAACCTCGTGGCGGTAAAGGTTGTCCTCCCAAACGGGGAATTCACAGAGGCAAGCGCGACGAAAAACCAGGACCTATTTTTTGCTCTCAAGGTATGATACCGATGTCAACTGATAATCAGCCGTTTCGATCGATTCGAACTTGCCTTTTAGGGTGGAGGCAACAATTTCGGTATTGTGACGGAACTCACGCTCAAAACACATGACCAAGGCGATTCTTATGTCCGTTTTCGTTCCTCGCCTTTGTTCTCATCTAGGTGCTTATCACGTTTGCTGTTTCGCGCTTATTTATCCAGGATTTTACGCTCACTTATCAAGAGGAGAACTTTGACCGAGTCAAGACGGCCATCCTAAATATCATCGCGAAACAGGATAATAGGACAAACATCGTGGTTAAATTTAGGCATTATGATGATCTTGATAGCGTAAATCTTCGGGTCTGCGCAGGCCCTTTTCTAGTCTGGAAAGATTTCAATCTTCTGATCTATGGTGTCATATCCAGGCAATACTCACAGTTCAATGCGTGTACGATGGCACGTATCCGACCGAAGACCCTTTTGCCGAATTGGTGAACATCCCACACGATGGCAAGGGTGAGTACAGTAATCTTTTGTATGGAAGAGAATGTTAACTTTGAGCTAGCTCCCACGGAATCTACCACCTCAATGACTGGTATGTTACTTGCCTAATCACCTGATTCAGTTTCTGAGCGTGCTTGTAAAAGATCCAGGGTGGTGAGTGTGAACGCGTTCTATTGGTTCCGTTTGTAGTATACCATATCTGAGTTTGCAAACAGCATCCCCATATCGGATGCATCGGAACCAGAATACCCCAAGCCGCCAATGTATGGCAAAACTCGGTCACCACGGTATGTCCATGGCTTGTATTTCCAATTGCTTAATGAAGGGAATGTACTAGTGGACGCTGGGGTAACGTGATGATCGACGAAATCACCCCGGGGATCGTCGATGAGATTGAGAGGCTGTCCTACGTACGGGTGTTCCGCTCCCGTATTCGGTATAGTCTCATCGTTTACCTTGGCGTCTAGGAAGCTGTCAAGGAGATCACGAAATACAGGGGTACCGATGTCAGCATCGGCCTTTGGCCCTTTGTGAAGACCATGTTTGACAATTCGACACCGTCCGCCTGGCCACACGAAAAAGGGAAGCCGAGTTGCCCTATCAATGTGTACTTCACATGGGAAGGCAAGCAAAACGACGCGTACTGGATCGATACCATGAAGACCACCCTGGATGCGATACGAGAGACGGTTTACAGGGAACGTCCGTCCTCGAGAGACCTCCCATGTTTCATCAATGCGGCGTCCGTGGAAGCGACGACCATAGAGGATCTATATGGCAGCAACCTCGATGTATTGAAACAGCTAAGAAGGAAGTACGACGAGCATGGTGTGATGGATCTCACTGGTGGATTCAAAATCCCTCGTGCGTAGAATGTGGTCACACCATCGATTCGGCAAGGGAAAAAAAAAACGAGGACGAGCGCATGAGACGGGGTATCAGAGAAGCGTGGTTGTACGTATGTACGATAAGGTGTATCATATAACGACCAATGCGGTCTGGAATGACCCTTGGGCTGTCGACTCTCCGAGCTCGGACTCCAGCGGAGAATTGGCGCATTGTATTCGTCATCCCACCTCAAGTGGCATTGCAGTGGAGTGCCCTAAACCTTGGAAGCCTGAGCTACGAAAGATGGACTTCTATTCCGCAATGATGTCGCTCAACATAAACCCGGGTGCTGCAGCGTAGGGGTTGCGCTAGCGGATCGAATCTAAAGAGTTTTCAATGTGGCAACGATGGTGTAGGCATCAGCCTGGCTCACACACTGGGCTGCAAGTATTCCTGCTGTGACGCACCTTCCAAGTATTGAGGAAGAAGAATACCGAACACGGTTTTGCCATGTGAATAAATACACGAGATGCTCGTTTTTGTTGGAATGAAATGCAAGGCCAACCTTTGTACATACGAGTAGGACATCAAAAGTGGTTGCAGTTCCAGACAAGCGGGGTAATATTTACCTAACCAAATCAATATTCAAACATGTCCGTTTCGTGCTCATACCCTTCTCCTCTTGAAAGCTCTCCATGACAGACACCAGGCTGCACTCAACAAGCCCAACGGTGGGAGCAACCAGCCGAGCACCCAAGCCCACCCCACTGCCCTCTCTAGTTTTCCGATACAGGACATCACCTCTCCATCAAGATCCGAGAGCGAGCCCGAGTTGTCGATGATAAAGTCTGCGTACGCAACTTTGGAAGTGATCGAAAGTTGTGAATTGAGTCGCGAAGACGCATCCACACGCGTAGATTTGTCCCGGCTCATGAGGCGCTGGAGCTGCAATTCCGGGGAGCTACCCATACGAAAGCGTAAGGCGAGACGCGAGACGCGAGCGTGAGCGCCCGACGTACCAGTACACCACGACGACCTTGCCCATCCACTTCCACAGGCCGCCTTCGACCAGCAGCGGTACGTCCACCACGACGATTTTTTCGCCTCTCAGCCAAGCTTTGAGGACGGCCCAGAGGATCGCTCGTGTGACAGCAGGGTGAACGATCTTGTTCAACACCTTCCGCTGGCTCTCGTCGTTGAAAATGATGCTGCCGAGTTTCTTGCGGTCGATGGGCCGTGTATACCACTCTCGCTCGTTTGGGTCTATACCTGGACCCGGAGACACCGAGGAGGGTATGAGTACATGTTTCCCGAATGCCTTGACGATCTCCTTGTGACCGCGGGTGCCAGGCTCGACGACTTGTCTCGCAATGAGGTCTGCGTCGATGATGGGGATGCCGTGCGAGGCGAGGAGCGCTGCAACGGACGATTTTCCAGTTGCTATACCACCTGTGAGACCGACGACTACACACGAGAAGGAGAGTCAGTACTCCTGCGATGTCTGTGACATGAAGATGGACATGCCGAGCATCCGAGTACGACGGTTGGGGTCAGTGTTGGGTTCGGTGAGCGCGTGGTGGCGTTCTCTGCTACGAACCAATCTGGGGGGACCAGAGTACTCATCGAGCCAAATCGCTGGGCTCCATGAGTGGACAGTGACTTGAACAGTCTCATCATCACCACTCAAAGTATCCGAATCTCGTTTGACACTTTAAACGAGTGGATGTCGCAAACATAAGTTCATGCGTCGCTCGTTCTTCCCACATAAGTTGGGACCAAAAAATCTCTGTCATTGAATCACTGTCTAAGCCAGACCTTGGACCTTGAGATTGGTGAACTCGACAAGACGACTAAACGACGTGGTGAGAAACTCCGCTTGAACATTATATGCCGACAGGGGTATCACACATCGTGCCGTGCATGCCGCAGAGGAGATCCGACAACTCCGATCATCGACCATGAGCAGTGGTCTTGATCATGCTCGGCAGATTAGTGGTACAGAAGCTTGCGAGAGATAAACGTATTAGGACCGCAAATATCAACCTAGGGGAGCAAATGTAGACTCGAGAATGCGCACCCTCGAACTCCATCGGCCGATCGGAGCTCGAATATAGGCCGTTCGGCAGACCTTCATACAATGGCAGTGCTTTGCGTCCTCCCTCCATGAGTCTCCACTAGTGAATTGTTCTAAAGCTCTACGGTTCGCATGTAAATTAGACTAGAATGATATGTAGTACACTTGCAGCACTGAAGTCTGCCCGAAACCCCCAATAATAAATACCGTATCATAGGTCTACAACCATCTTACACATGTTTCCATTTCGGTGCTTGATGACACCTTGATGACACCATCCTGAGGTGCTCAGGCTAAGACGCGCTCAACCCGAGAACGAAAACCTGAATTTGAATGGCTCGATTCCGTCTTCTCCGCTTGGGGGCTCAACGAGTTCGACCTACAAGATAATTTAGGGTCAGCAAGGACTGGTAGCTGGACCGACGGCGACTTTACAGCTGTTTCGCTCACTCTCCACGCTCTGACGGTCGCAGGGTCTAGAACGCTGGATACCCATCGTTGAGCGCCACTCTTTGAGACACAAGGCCGACACCTACGCAAAGAACTCGGTCGTCAGATGAGGAATGAACCACACATGCGACTTCATAGAACTGGGGCTAGCTTCAAAGGCAGTTATGCTGGTCCCGTCCTCTGATGTGCGTAGTGCGTAGTTTCTCTTTCCGTCGCTGGCATACAACCGATAGAAATCCTTTTCATTATCGACGTTTTGCACTGTCCACTAGAATGTGGTCAGGTCGGATGTTTCAACAAAGGGTCACGAGAGTGTAAACCTGCCTTTATAAGTGCACGTTTCTGGACGGGTTTGACGACAGGTGGGTCGTCCGCCACCAGTCCGATCTTGTATAAACCACTAGAGGGTGTGATCGTGCCAAAAGGTTCACTCGACTGCGACATGGTGAGAGCTGAGTGTGAAAGATGCGGAAAAGGGCCACGGACACGTTCTGCCGAGTGTGTCGAAGTTCGCAAAACTTGGCGAAGATGAGGCAATTGCCTTGCATCACGAGCTCTGCTCCTGTTCGGAACTCCTTTCCGGCGCTGATTAAGTCACATGCTGGTCACCTGATACAGGGCGCAAGCTAGAACATGCAAGCTAGATTAAAGGGTCAAACGTACCCTGTTCACTGGTCGGATAACGCACGCAATCCATGGGATTGTTGGATGAGCAGAGTTCGGACCAATGGGATATACGCCTCTGCACAATCAGTACAAATAGGTGAAAATGTATCATTGAAACTTTGCGCCATGCACGCAGCGTCATTCCGGAAACCTGTATGGTCGGCGATCTCGTCGACGAAACTAGAAATGCATTTGTAACCACTCTTCTGGGCCGTCCCGACAGTATGCGTGTAGTAATCGTACAATCCCGGTGCATCGCTCGATGGTCCTGTCGCGGCAAGTCGCAGAGAAAGCTCCAGGACCTTTTACTTGGCAGTTTGAAATGAGCCCTAGTTTCAGTGGTTTTCCTGAATCAGGTTTACGCCAGTTCATCATGGAAGTCAAGGGCGATGGGTGAGTCACTGAATGAGATCTTGATACGTCATTGATACTCACTGTCCTTGAAATACCCAGTGCCCAAGTGCGGGGCGTAGTGTATGGTACCTAGTAGAGGGCTTGAAGATGCAAGTGTCAGCAAGAACAAGTTCAGTAGTGCCAAGGCTGCTGTTGAATGTTCCGGACGGAACCAAGGGTCCGCCGGCCCGGTGACAAGCCTTTGGGATGTTCAATTTACTCCGTTGACCACACCGGTGAGTTGATCGCCTGCTTATACACTGGTATCATTTCTGATCCGATTATCCATGCAGTGAGATACTGAGTGGATGTTGCAATCGTGAAAAGCGAGTCGTGGTATTCTGTTACGTATGAACAAGTCAAACAGGTCAACCTGGGAAGGAATTTCTAGATCGAACCATCTCTTCGCACCTGCGATAGGCCATGAGCACAGGGTCTCGTTATCGATCCGAGGAGTCGCTGCGTTAGAATGGTATAATCGAAGGAGGTTCACATGGATGGTTTCGCAGTGAGTGACGTTGAAGCTAACTGCGTAAAATGTCCCAGGCAAGCATTCCTGTTCTCTCTCTCGTCGATTCTGATCAAACTGAAACAATGCTATGTTCATTAGACCAGTAATACAGTTTCGGTGCAAAATGCCATTGCAATGATCAAGGTTATTTGCGATGCTAGCGATGGTCGATCGCAGTTGTTTTTCATTGGTATGGAACGTCACTCTTGGGATTTTTTATTCACACACACCCTACTCGAAAGGTGGAAGTGGCTACAAAGCCAGCGTCACTCACTACTACGGAACCAGCACGAATATATCAGCTTGTGCTGTTCAACCTGGATCAGTGAAGGATCTACAGTCGATAGTAGGTTTCTTTACTTGCTCTCTTGGAGAGGACTAACATGAAATATACCAGGTCAAAGTGATTGCGGAGACTCGTGCTCCTTTTGCGGCAAGTTTACTTTGCTTGTCAGTGCTCAGGAATGACGTATACCTGCCTCTAGGTCAAATGCGGTGGACATTCCACGAATCCTGGGTTCAGCTCTACCAAGGGCATCCAAATCTGCCTTGGCCGTTTCAACAAGATCGTCGTTCACGAGGGTAAGAAGCTTGTAGACGTCGGATCCGGCTGTCTCTTTGAAGAGATATATCGTGCATTGGCACCTCATGGGCTCGGCATCGTTGGCGGATCGGGTCTCTCGGCGGTCGGGTTATCAGGCTGGCTTTTAGGCGGTGGCTATTCAAACAAGACGAATCTGTACGGGCTAGGAATTGACAATGTTGAAAGCGCGAAGCTTGTCCTTCCGGATGGAACTTTCAAAGAGGTAAGTGCGGAGAAGGATAAGGACTTGTTCTTCGCCATCAAGGTAAAGGGAAACTTTCTAATCTAACGTTCCGTCAGCTAAACTCCAAGTCTTGTGTCTTCTAGGGAGGGGGAAATAATTTCGGCATAATCACGGAATTTACCCTTAAAGCTCATACGCAAGAGAAATACTACGTACTGTTTTCTGTCACGCTATTGCATCGATCTTTCTGATAAACGTATAGCTTTTCCAGCTTGCTTACGAAGACGAAAGCAATTACGGTTCGGTCAAGCTTGCCCTTGTCAACTTCAACGAGAAAGCCCACAGCAAAGCTCATTTGAAAGTTGCATTTAACGTTTTCAACACCCCCGAGGGTACTCAGGTCCGTTTTCTGCATCTCTCGTGGATTTGTTGGCTTACCCGCTTGCCCGGTACCTCACAGAAATTTATCACAGTGTTGTGTGCGTATCACGGATCCTATCCTCAAGTCGATCCCTTCAAGGAACTGAGGGCTATTAAGCATACTCTCACCAACTATGGCGAACCATTACCTAAATACGAAAATCCGCCTTCCAGTGCGCAGTCCGGCGATTCTTTGACCACCACTTCTGGGACTAGCCACTTTTACGCGGCTGATATTCTCCACTCGTTGGAAAATGAGACATATGATCTGAGTCACCTCCCGGAAGATCTGGAAGAAGACGAGAGTGAGGTTCAGTTCAATATCATGATGTGGTATGATTCCCCGCATACGCATGGGGGGTCTCATCAGCTCATTGACGACTTTCTACAGTGGACAGCTTCTCCCGATAACTGAATTTGTAGGCGATGGTTCACTTCCTCCGAAACGCAAGCCCAAGTCCGTATGGAACAAACCGCCCGCGAGGTCGATGGCTGGTATCAGTCAGTTTCCCCGGTATCACAGTTCCATTCAGGGTTTGGCGTTTATGAATAACGATCGTGTTTAGTGGACGCTGGGGTACTGTGATGGTAAATCAAGTCACCCTACAGATCATCAACGAAATCGAAAAGCAGACCATCGTGAGCATACCTAGTAATGTAGCGACTTTCCCGATCGACACTGATCGCATTGACTGCTAGGAAGCTGCCAAAGAGATCAAAGAACGCCGGGGAAGGCGTGTACAGATTGACCTATGGCCTTACACCAAGGCCATGTTTGACAAGGCGACGCCCGCTGCATGGCCCCATGAAAAAGGTCACCCCAACTTCCCCATCATTGTGTCCTTTACGTGGGAGCGCGACGGGGACGACAAGTACTGGATCGACACCTTAAAGTCGACCTTGAAGAGTCTCCGACAGAGCATTCACGAGCTTAGCCCGTCGTCGAAAGAGCTCCCGTGCTACTTGAACACGGCGCTCGCAGGAGAGACGACCGTGCAAGAGATATACCGTGGTAATCTCGAGAAGCTGAGCGAGTTGAGAGAGAGGTATGATCCCAAGAGAGTGATGGATCTTACTGGTGGGTTTAGAATTCCCTTCAAGCCTGTGTCAGGGCAGTGATGTGGGGTGTCCACGGTGGCATCCACCCAGAGTGCGGCAGAGAGAATGTTCAGTTTCCAAATGTCATGCATGATGTATATGTACATTTCCGAAGGGTTTGAAGAGACTTGATCTACTCCGCGAAGAAGTGCCATGATTTTGCCAGGCGACCCATCTGACCATAGGTTCTTACATTACTCGGCCAATCATGTTTACTTTCTGATTTTGCAGGCAAGCTCAAGCTGATGTAGTACATCGTGGATTGTCGATACCTAACATGTACATGCCAAGAACTCAGTCATGCTAGAACGTGATGCTAAACTTGAAGGGATCAAGATCATTTTCGAGGGGGAGGGACACAAGCTCAATCTACAGGATATTTTGCATCAGTGAGTGACTTATCAGTAGGTCAAACGAGACTCAACAGCTTCTCCATTCAGTTTCCATGCTCTGCCAGTACGCTCATCTGTGATGCTGTAAATCGTGTAAGAAATATGTTATGGTCCGTAGTCTCCTTGCTCACAGGTAGTACTCCTCCGACTCAGGGCGTTCGAGGCGCCATACGTGCGAGTCCGAGAATGTAGGGCTTCCTTCAAAAGCAAATATGCTCGCCTTATCGTCTCGAACACTCAGGGCGTAATCCTTGTCGCCATCGTTGACGAATAGCCGGTAGAAATCTGGGGCACCGTCAAAGGCCTGCACCGTCCACTAAAGGATCCGTTAGAACACTAGACCTGGCGAACAAGACCACCGTACCTTGGCTATCGCATTCTTTGGCACTGCTTTTACGATAGGCGTATCGCAAGAACTGTCCAGACCTACTTTGCGCGAATCGCTGAACGGCGTTATTGTACCAAAAACCTCGGTGACCACTCCCGACATATCGGTAGGGTTTGGAATGAATAAAATCCTGGAAACGCGCATTTTATTTACGTTTTTAAACCGTTGCTCATCAGAAGCCCCAATTTTCTGGATCCATATCCAGAACTCGAATGTCAGGTGGCGGGGATCAGTCACGTTGAACACGAAGGCTGTGCTTAGATAAGAGTTATGAATGTTGCGGAGAATGAACTTGTTTGTTCAATACGGTCACCATGTTTGCTGTCATTCATTCTATCATTCTCGCTGTCAACCGGAACCATTTTACGAATGATGTGGAGAACAATAAGTAATGTGTTGAACACCCTTTCAAGGAGACCAAGGTCAAATAGGCGACCTGATCAAGGTAAGCTGTCGATTCATCGAAGTAGCGTCTCCAAGCCTGGGGTACGTTCTCGCGAGGTCATGCACCGACGGAATATGCAGGTATGTACAGCTCACAAGCGAACACCACAGGGAAGGCTTCATGTTCCTGATCACGGTATCGGTGGAGCGAATGAATCCGCGTTCGTCTTGATGGAAAAGGATTGAATTAAAACGCAATCAATTGTACTGATCCCTGCCACACTGCAATGGAGCCGAGTAACAGGGTCTTGTTTGTCCGATTTGTGACTCGCTTGGATGGTTCGGCATTGTTATAAATGATATGAACGACCAAGCGTTCGCCGTGGTCGTCCTTCGAGTCAACGTCTCCAATTTCTCAGCTGCGCAATCCTGCACTCGCCAACATGTCACTCAGCTCGCAGGTAAGCATCTATATGCTCGTCATTCCGATCGAACTATCTCTCCTGTGTTTAGAAACCCCACGAAGCTGCACTTCGCCAAGTCATGACGGAAATCAAGCAGATTTGCAAAGATAGCAAATGCGTAAGCCAGTTCTTTCCCTTTGGTACGGAAAGCTAGGCCTGCTTTATGGATTCAGTGCCTTACCCTCGCCAACGCGCTATGTCCCATTTTACAGGTGGAAGTGGTTACAAAGCCAGCGTATCTCAATACTTTGGCAGTAGCGCAGATGCTGCGGCCTGCGCTGTTCAACCTGGATCAGTGGAGGATCTAGGTTCTATCGTAAGCCTCTTGAGACGTTTTCTAGGACACAGTTGACATGCGGAAATTTCCAGCTCAAAGCTATCGCAAAGGGCCGCGTTCAGTTTGGGGCGAGTTCTCTACTACTTGTCAACGTGACGATAATGACATGTTTCTAGGTCAAGTGTGGGGGACATACCTCCAATCCCGGGTTCAGCTCTACCAAGGGCATCCAAATCTACCTTACTCGCTTCAACGAGATCAACGTTCGCGACAAAGAAGAGCTCGTGGAGGTTGGGGCTGGTTGTCTCTTTGAAGAAGTATACCGTGCGCTGGCACCTTACAAGCTCAGCATTGTTGGTGGCTCGGGCATCGCTGGAGTCGGGGTATCAGGATGGTTGCTATGCGGTGGATATTCTGCCAAGACGAGTCAATATGGGCTAGGGATCGACAACATCGAGAGTATGGAACTGGTCCTACCAAATGGGGAACCCATCACGGTGAGCGCAAAGGATAACGAGAAATTGTTTTCTGCCATCAAGGTATAGTACAGGCCTTCTGGTGAAGTACATTCATGGCTGAGCCAAAATTTTGATAGGGAGGAATCAACAACTTTGGTATTGTCACTAAATTCACGCTGAAGACGCACCCACAAGATAAATACTTTGTATACAATTCTCTCACCTCGCGTTGATCGTCTCTGATATGTTTCACATAGTCTTTTGCGCTTATTTACAAAACAGAAGAATTCGAAGGAACCGAGTGCCCTATTGCCAAGTTTTCGAAGGAAGATGACACCAAAGCAAACTTGGAGGCGTCGTTCAGATGTCACAGAACGCTCGGTGGGATTGATGTGTGTTCTTGTGTCTATCTTTTTCACAGACTTGCTGACGTTTCGACCACCCGTCTTGGTTTAGAAAACTCTGCAACTCAATTGCGTATACGATGGAGAATTCCCCAAAGTCAGCCCCTTTGAAAGCCTGAGGGCGGTCCTTCACGACGTTAAGAACTACGGTAACCCGTTACCCGAGCAAGCCACAAAGGGCGCAAACGTACGGGGGGCTTCCAAGAAATCGAAAGACACCGAGGAACCGAAAGACGACAAGAAACCGACCGCCGAGGTACAGGGTTACAAACCGACCACCGACCCCGAACTCAGTTCCTTTTACCTGGCCGACGTCCTCCGTTCAGTGGATAATGACGTCTACAACCTTGAGGATCTCCCCGGAGTCTTGGTAGAAACTCTGACGAGGTGGGTCTTTTTGCGCATCGAACACGATCGTCCAATCCATGTCTTGCAAGTGAGCGTGAGCTGGACCCCCTCAAGCCGCAATTCCTGAGTCTTGATCCGCCGCTCCCGACGAAGCCCATGCTTGGTATTGGCCAGTTTCCACGGTATGTATTCGATTTCGCTCGTTGTGTGTTTGTATTCGTGAATGACGAGCACCGTGCAGTGGTCGCTGGGGTAACGTGATGGTCGACACCATCAACGCAGATGTCGTCAAGGCGGTCCGAGAACAATTCCAGGTAACGCCCCTTGTCAAACTATATTTCCCAGCCAGTACTGACCACGCGCGTCCAGAAAGTCTCGAAGGAGATCGATACACACGGAGGCATCCGTGTCGACATCAATCTGTGGTGTTTCACCAAGGACATGTTCAAGAACGGCAAGCGCTCTGCTTGGCCTCGTGATTTTGACAAGCCCATCTTTCCCATCGTCATCTTCTTCACCTGGGAGCCCGACTCTAAAAACGAAAACGACAAATTCTGGATCGAGACGATGGAGACGACGTTGGAAGAGCTGAGAGCAGAGATCTACAAGATCAGCGAGAAGGCGAAAGAGCTTCCGTATTCGATCAATACGGCGTTTGCAGAGGGGACGACCCCGTACGATTTGTACCGCGACAATCTCGAAGAGTTGCGCGAGCTGAAAAGGGAGCATGATCCAAACGGCGTCATGTGTCTGACTGGCGGGTTCAAGATCCATCACACCACCAACGAGAGGGATGAATGTGGGTGTAACCAGAGGACTGGTCAGATAGGGAATGGAGAAACCGAGGAGTAGGCGTCGGTATCCGTTTCCCGACTGCATGTGTATTCTATGTGTGTGTACTGTTCCTGGTGTGTATTCTTGTCGGCTGAGGATCGACTCGAAGTGATCTTGCTCACTCCATCTTTCGATTCAAAAGAGTGACAATCATTCCTGCCATCCCATGTTGGACAACAAACCAAGGTTCAAAGCGCCATCCGAGATTACAACAACCCAGGAAATCACATAAAACTAGGTAAATATACGCGCGATTGCAAAACAGTAAAATGTAGATCAAGCAACACAAAACATAAGGAGGGGGAAAAACCGCATAAAGACGGGCTGGTCAAGACGGGAATCGATCCATATGGTGTAACAGGGGCGTGGACATCAAGCAAAAAAAAAAAACGAGCGTGTACAAATGCATACCGGGGATATCAATCGAACACTGGAATCAACGAACTGGGTGAGAAAAAAAAAGGAGGGGGGGGGGCACGAGCATAATAGGTTAATCAAATAGGAATGAAATGGGATCCTAGAATTAATAGTGCGGCGCTGGTGGTTGTGGGGGCGGAGACCGGCTATGTGCATGCACGGGCCTGGGGGACGCTACCGCCAACCGTGTGTCGTATCCCAAATCGGTATCAAACGGTGAAAACGGTCGCACGTCTAGACGTGGCTGAGACGATGGCGACGCTATCCGCGCCGGTGCGAGCGTAAACGTGTCGAGTGCGTTTGCGAGGCCTACGCCAAGGGTGTCATAGTACTGTCCGCGTCGATCGGCTTCTTGTGTTTCCTGAATATATTCTGCAGGAGGGCGTGGCATCAACGGCGGCGGTGTCATGTCCCTAATGGGTGTCGCAGACGCGTAGGGATGGCGCGACGGGGGGGCATCCATAACATGGCCATTCGCCAATGCCTGTTCCTCCGCTGCGTACTTGGCACGCAGCTGGGCCTTCTCTTCCGCCGCTGTCAGCGGCTTGAACCCATTCACGCTCGGTGGCACAGGCTGGGCACGAGAACCGTTGGCACGCGGCGGTGTCTGTGAAGGTGACGGCTGTTCCTGTCCCTGTTGCACTTGCTGCTGGCGTTGCTGCTGCTGATGGTACAAGAGCGCCATCCGCTCCTGTTCCTCGAGCCTCCTCCGCAAGATCTCCTTCTCTGACAAACCACTCTCTTCACGTGGCGGGCCAGCATACGAAGGCGCGTCTACGGTGTGTGGAGGGGATTCCCGTGCCTGTGCCTGCGCAGCGAGTGCCGCGTTATCCTGGGCTTCGTACTGTCTCCGCAACCGCTCCTTTTCGTTCAGGTACTGCGGCTGGCTGGTGCTCCCCGACGCCTCAAACGGGGGAGGCATGTCCGATCCACCCGCATGACTCGGTCCGTCTGCTTCTGGATACAGACTCTCATAAGACACAGGGGCGGCATGCCTATCAGAAGAGCCAGTCTCGGCGCCCTCTTTGGATGTGATTTGATTTCGGTCCACGGCAAGCTTTGCTTCACGATAGCGTCTCAACGCTGCTTTCTCTTCTTCCGCAGAAGGATAATGAGGCACTCGCGTGACAGATGTCGGAGGAGAGGGCGGTGTGTCCCGGCTATTCGAGCTAGGATTGCTAGGACTACTGTTGGCGTTAGAGATGGAGGAGACTGCTTGTTGGTACAAGGCAACGCCTGCCGAAATAGCAGGACCTGGCGTAACGCTGGGCGAAAAAGGTTTCTCACGCGAACCTGGAGAGTGCGCCTCGGAGCTGCTGCGACTGTGGGAAGATGGTGAAGGGACTCCATAGGCCTGGGTGCGTTTCGCAGTGGCCTGAGCGTGTTCATACAGTCGCACCTTTTCTAATTCTGCCGTTGGCCAAGGGCCAGATTTCTTGGATGTGGTCGTTGTTGCAGAGGACACGCCAGACGGGATCTGATGCATCCGTGAGTTCGACACGATCGAATGCAACACATATCAAACGTACTTCGCTAGCCGCGTTCGCGTTCGCCACCGCAGCCGATCCTTGTACCTTTTGCACTCTTGCCATAGCATTCTCGTACAACGCTCTCTTCTCGTTCTCAGCAGAGGGCCACCCATTCTGTGTGGCCCGCGTCGGTGTCATTGGTCGTCCCTTGAGTACCTGGGGGGTGATGCCATCCTCGGCATCTTTCTCGCTGATGTTTGTGATCGTCAATCGGTTTGCGTTTGCGCTCGGCCGTCTTCGTCTCTCACTCGTCGACCGCACCTCGGCAGCGCCCTGCTTCTCCGTACTACCAAGAACAACGTCTTCTTGGATGCCTCCCAGTCCACCCCGAGAAGTGGGTCGGCCGGAGCCGTATCCTGGATGGTCAATCGTCCCGGCTACCTTTGCTCCAGAACCACCACTAAGAGCACCATGCTCGTTTGCGTCCAGAAGCGCATTCGCAGTACCATTTTGTGCTGCTGGTAAGGTGCTGTACTGAACAGACTGTTTGGGGGCTGGTGGGGAGCGAGAATTGGCGCCAGCTTCGTCGACGGCAGAGAGGCGGTTGGGTCCATTTTGGAAGTAGGAATCAGCGGTCGCAGGTCGAGTAATTGAAGTATTGATGGGCACAGTGGCCGCCGGGCTCGAGGGTGAGGTCACGCATAGACTGGGTGCGTGACCAATACGTCTATGATAAGAGAAAGACTGGTCAGTCCTACACGTAGTGGATTACATTCCAACGACGTGCCTAATAGCTTCTTCTGATACACTCCTATAATCAACGGGATGCTCGGGTGAGCCCTATTCTTGGATACGACCTGACGATCTCTGCTTACCGGGGCCAGTTTGACACAATGACAGGCAACTCCATCATAACACTCTGCATCTGCCCAATCCAGGCTCTTACAATGATGACATAAGTAATGTCGATATGTCTAGCTGCGTTCAACGTCGTCGTCGTGTGTGTGTTGGGGATTAAACACCCCAACTCTGCCTTGTGTTGCGTTCCGTTGTACAGCGTCACGTTCAGTGGGACTTTTTGTTCGCCAATGTTGGCTGCCTTGGCTTGGGGTCCGCTGCGTTTCGCCGACGGATGGGGCCCAGCACGAAAGATGGTCGTTTCTTTCAGCGTAAATTCGAATCCACGGAGTACGACTGGGTGAACAGCGTCGGATTTGAGAATCGCCATGATAGAAACACGATCGCCAGGCCCGTAGCACGTGCGTCCACGGTCAACGGAAAGATGGACACCGTCTTGTTGGACTGAACGCGATTCAGGTTGTGAGTAGACAGGCCAAGTGGAGTGTAATTCATGTTTGTCAATGATAATCGTCGCTGCTTGTGATATCACAGCCGTTTTGCGACGGCGAAAGAAGCCCCTGATGGCGATGAGAGAAATAAAGACAGTGTGTCTAGAAGGCTCACTTTTTGCCAAGGGTGCATACTGTTGCAACAAGTTCATATCGAATACCAGCTGGACACATGTCAACGCCCTGGAATGGAAGGTACAGGGCATATAAACTCACCGCCCCTCTCCAATGCAATGCTAGGCGGTATGGATTCTGGAATCCGAATCAAGAACGGGAGATCTTGCTGTCAGCGTGACCGATCACCTCTATCATCAGCGGCGCCCGTGCACAGAAAAATGGCACCATCACGCACAGATTGTAGCACCGAGTAGTCTTCGCTCGATTGCCAAAGAGAGATGGGACTAGGTCCAACATGGTCATAGTAGGAATTTGCTTGGCCTCCGCCCGGAAGTGTCTCGATCTTCTTGAGTTCGACGCGTACCCACTTGGCTTTGGCACCTGCGGGTCCCACGCGAACCTCGACAGCCTATCAAAAGGGTTCCATGAGTCATTCGTCGCGAGATTGGGATGATTTGAAAATGGAAGAAAATGACGACGAGTCACGAAATTGAAAATCAAGAGGTTGGGGTTAGGAGGGGGGGAATGGTCAAAAACAAACATACCCCTTTAACAGCGGCTTGTGGACGGTCTCTCGCACCGGGTGGAATTCCAGGATAGCCTACGGGTCGTCACCGGTCACCAATGCCGAACACACGTGCAATGTTCAAGAATAGGACATTGTACGACCAGGCCACAGAGGTAAAGAAACGCAAGACGTCAATGTGCGCCATATCCCAGATATGAGTGCTCACCGACTACAAAGTCGACGTTGGGAGGTGGTTGGAGGGCACTGAATCGCACATCGGTGAGTCAAATACGACGATGATGTGAAAGAAATCGCTCGTACATCCTCACGCTAGTCATTTTTTGTACAGACGGTGTGCTTGACACGGATCGAATTGAAGCAGTGAAAAAGGGCTCAGAGGACAGAGAAAAAGAATCGGTTGGTTGTACGGTTCTCTGTAATACGTACTCGTAAATGGTGCTGGGCTGTTCAAAGGAGCCACGTAGTCACCGCGTGTGTGAGCTTTAGGCGTTCATCGCCGTCGAGGGCGTTGGCGAGCGATGTGAAAAAGGTCCTGGTAGTGGTCCAAGTCAAGTCCTGGTGTCGACACCAGATCTGAGCTGGAGCAAGGCAACCCAAGGGGAACCCGACTCGCATAGCCTCGCTCCATCACTGACAGGTTGCACAGCCTGGATCAACACAACACATGATCCATAAAATACCTAATACCGACTAGAAAAAAAGTGTATTAAAACTTGTATTCCTTACCCTTTCTCATCTCTCGTTCTCTGTCCATCTTTTGTTTCTTCTTCGCCATCTCCTTGGCCACCATGTCCGAAAAGTCTTCCTTGGAGCCAGCAACACCAGCAGACCCACGCGAGTGCTGTTCGTACTTGCGGCGAAGATCTTCTTCCGAGATCCCTTCCAGTTCCGAAGCATCCAGCGACACTTCCACACCGTTTGCTTTCCGCTGCAATGCAACCGCAGGTCAGCATACGTGTTGGATATTCGGCACAAAACGTACCTTGGTCCCTCGCTCATCTCCCAAAACAGGTATGGGCGCTCCGGACGCGCTAGCAACGGACGCAATGTCGTATCCCCTCTCGCTTCCCATAATTCCCCGTACAGAGGTTTGCCTCTCTGGAACAACCTGATACAACGACCGCGGACCCGTGTCTTCCTCTCTCTCTCTCGTCGTCGTCTTTCGGAGCTCCAGGAAATCGGGCGTCTCGAGACCCCCTGCGACGGTGGATACGACAGACGTAAGACCAGAGGGCGTTTCGAGACCCGAAGGTGTCTGCAAGCCATCCACAGGAGTAGCGGCCTCGGACGCTTCCTCGGCTTCTGACTCTGACTCTTCCTCTTCTTCCTCTTCCTCTTCTGTAGGCGTTCAATGAATATGTTTGCTGCTTCCAGGTTGGGAAATTGGACTGACCTTCTTCCGGCTCAAGCTCACCCCATGTAATCTTGTCAATCGGTTCACCGATCTGTGAGAATATGAATTACGTGAATAACCACCAAAACCTTGCCAACAGCACCCACGGTGTACGTACATTAACATCACTGACTTTGGGCAACACACCAAAGACGTCACCGTACAGCGGTCGGTTATACTCGTCAAGAGGAGGCTTGCCCCATCCACCAGGATGGAATCCCCACTGCGCACCCTCCGGTATCGGTGCATTTAAACCTGGTATGCGGAGTGTTGGATAGCTCGGCGGTGGACCGAATCGTTGCATGCTGATGAGCCAAGGCGGAGGTGCCAGAGGTGGGATGGACAAGGCTTCAACGAGCTCGGGTGACAAATCGCCTGGCCGTTTCTCCTTCAGGGACGTCTCAAATTCTTTACCCTCGTAGTACCTGTGCAAGAAATCCAGGTCAATATTGCTTCGAGTGAACACGAAAGACTTGCATTTCTCCAAATCCTGTCACTACAGGTTTTGTTGCAAACTTGAAGAACGCATCGTGCAGTTTCTGGTAGTCGATATCCATCTTTCCCATCTTGGGTTGAACGCGCTCCCTCGTCTTTGCCTTGAGCGACATGTTTGCTTCCTTCTCCTTGATTGCATCCCTCATTGTGGCAATGCCAGTGTCTGCAATATATGCTGGCAACTGAAATGGTGGTTTCTCAATACCTCTCTTTCCCTGGAGGTAATCTCTCTTTGCACTCCAGTGGGCAGGGATGGGCACGGTGTTCCTATAACATTTGAGGTGTAGGAGTAGTCTTGGATCTGCGGCAGAGGGATCTGTCCACTCGACCGCTTCTGGCTTTGGAACAAGTTGTTTCAGTTCAGCAATGGTCAGTCGGGAAAGTTTCCGTTGCTTCTTTTTCGAGAGAGGTTTTTTCGGGGCGTCTGAATCGTCCGAACCTGCTTCAGAGGCCATATCGTCGTCCGAGTATATAACTTCGCCTTTGGAAGGTTCAGCGCTCTTGGCCTATGCGCGGTAGGTATTCCATCAACGTGACTTTGGAAATAAAAGGACGTGGAGACGCACCTCCGAGTAGTCAGAGGGAGCCTGGAACTTGGCAAAGATGTCGGAAAAGGCCTCAAAGGCCGAGTCTTTGACATCCAGCTGTTCAACCACGTACTCAACATCATCACTAAAGTTCACCGCCCGTGCTCTCTTCACGGCAACGTCTCCGTTTGAGGCGGCGCCATTCAGTTCCTACATGAACATGAGGGCGAGTATCAAGCCTTCAGCAAGGTATATGCGAATAAAAAGAGAATATATGCACCGGTGTTGTCTCGTTCGAAACCGCAGCAGCCTTCTTCTGTTTTGCTTTGGCACGGCGCAGCTGGTTTTTGGATTTAATGGCCTTTGTGTTCGTAGCAGAGGCTGCAGTTATACCATTCACTGCGGTGGGCATCGTTGAGATCTTCAAAAAAAGGTCTTGTCGTTGTTGAAATGTGTCTCGAAGACGTGCGCGACGGCGACGAGCGAGTTCCCGGCGTCGAGGTGGATAGTGAGCAAACGCTAGATTAGGTAAGCAAATGGAGGGGTCGAGGAGGGGTTGCGAGTCACGTGTTTCCCACGATCAAGGCGAAGCATGTCCTTGAGTCAATGTTTTGCTTTCTTTCACTTCTACATCGAACACATGGCAAAGAAAAAGAACAAGCAGGTAAGTTTGTTTTGTAGAAAGTCTTGTCAAGGACTGTCTAATCGGTTGTTCATTAGATTATTCGCCCGTGGTGCTGGTATTGCGAACGAGAATTCGAGGATGAAAAAGGTGCGCTTTCGGTTCTGCTAGGGATGTGGAGCTTTTCTGACTTTTTATCGCTACCAGTCCTTATGCAGCACCAAAAGGCAAAGCATTTCAAGTGCAACATGTGCCCTCGTCGCTTGAACACCGCGGGGGGTCTCGCAGTTCACATTCAACAAGTACACAAGCTTGAACCCGAAAAGTGGGCAGTTCTTTTCCTGTTGGCGTACTTCTGATCTTATATCCTCCTCCTCTTCTAGTCTTCCACGGATAGAGAATGCGCTTCCCGGTCGTGATGGTTATGAAGTCGAAATCTTTGGCATGGAGGGCATTCCCGCGCCTGATGTAGCGGACTACAAACGTCGCAAGGAGATAGAACTCGGTCTTGCAGCAGGTTCAATATCTCAACCACAGCCCAAACGACCCAAGGTAATGAACAAGGCACTATCGGAGGATGAACTTCGTGCACAGCTAGAGGCTCACAAGGCACTGATGGGCGCTAGTTCTGGTGATGCTGCGTCCACCGCACCAAGTACGTCCGAGGGTGGAGCAGTGTATGGTGCACCGCCCCAGGCATATGCGGCCCCTCCTGTGCCATCCATGTCAGCACCTCCGACAGGAATGTCACCCCCTCCCGGGGTGATTCCCGCTCCTTTTGTCCCTCCAGGAAGTGCACCTCCTACAGGGGCATTCCCAGGTGCGCCACCTTCGTTCCCTCCCTTCCCAGGTGTACCTGGTGCACCCAGTTTTCCATCCGGGTAAGTACATACCTCGCTTGCAAGGTTTGTCTTGATACTGTTTATTGATGCTGACGATTACTTCCTGTCTTGTAATCGTGCAACATGATGACTTATTAGACCTCCGCCATCTGGGTTCCCAATGCCCCCTCCAGGCATAATTCCTGCGCCTGGTATGCTCCCTCAAGGTACGCCTCCATTCCCACCAGGCATGACTCGTCCACCACTGGGACCTCCTCCGGCATTCGTTCCTGCCGGGTCACCCTTCTCTACTTCTGGCATAAACGGAACTGGAACACCAGCTACTCCCGCTGTCGGCAGTGGTACATCTACACCAGTTCCGCCTGCTGGGTCGGTATCTGGTCAAGTTCTACCACCACCACTCGTACTTCCAAATCCAGCCTTTGAACAGAAATACACGCCATTTAAAAAGAAGACAGAGCTTAAATACGAGGATCCCAACTTTTCTCCTGTGCGTTCCTTGTTTCTCTTTAGCGTGGACGATACTGACAAGGGTCATTTCACTTCACAGGAAGAGAGACGCGCACACACGACTAAATATTACTTTGCCAAGGAGTCGACCAACGCGAGATCGCCCACAGCAATCCCTGGTCTTGCCCCGGAAGAGATGAGAGGGAAGAAACGTGCGAGGGCTGAGGATTTCCTCTAGACCTTTTCTCCCCCGTCGGTCTCGGTTTCTTTGCGAACGTTGCAGGTCGCAATGAGTGGTTGGTTTTTTGCAGGTTTCGGGCTCAGGTCGTGTTGTCGAGAGAAGCGTTTGGGGATGATGAGGGGGTTGATAAAGGGGGTTGGTCTGTGTGGAAGGCGAATGATTGACTCGATGCCCCAGTCCGTCCCGTCCATCTTTACTATCCTCTGTTTCGAGCTTTCCGTGCTCACCTGATCTTCTTTGCCTTTTTATCGATCACCGACTCCTCCTGACGGTTCATGACTTGGACCTGATGCCAAATGAAAAAGACATGTACGCACATGTGGTATGAAACCCGACACTTTCCAAAGTCTGTCTCACGTCTCGTTTTCTCCTATAATTAACCCTGTATAAAGCGGGCGTCATCACCATGCATTGTGTGACACGGTCGGTTCGTTCTCTGTTATGGTTTCACCTCTTCCCCCCGTCCATTTTTTCTTCTGGTAATTCCATGTTTTCGTTATAACTTTAATGTGAATATACCGGTACTGCTACGTTACGGCCAGGCTGTGTTAGCGCAGCGCACACGAGGACGATGAGGTCTGCAAAACGTTGGGTTGTGTGTGTACTTGACTCTACATTACTGATGCTTTTGGCTTGTCGAATTGCGTGTCGTGTTGTGGTCTCGCACATATCTCAACCCCGTCATCCTATACCGTCGCTCATGGTACAGACCAGAAGAGCGACCCAAGTGACTCCTGGCATCAGAGAAGAACATACAAGTCGACCACGCAAACGGTTCAAGAACGACCGACCCGCAGCGTCTGCGACCACCGAACCCGACCGTGCTAGTCCCAACATGACTGAAAGCGACGGACAAGAGACATCACACAAGCCTGATGGCAAGACCCAAGGAGCAAAAGCAGACAGTCCCCCACCCCCGCGCGTCGTGTCCCCCTGGAAAGTTGGCGCACACGTCTCTGCAGCAGGCGGCGTCGCCAACGCAGTCGCCAACGCCGCCCGCGTCCGGTACGTTCCCGCGCATGCCACCATGTACCAAATTGTCGTGCGCACGCTGAGCGGACGACAGCGCCAACGCGTTTGGTCTGTTTGTCAAATCGCAGCGGCGATGGACGTCGCCTGCGTTGACGGACGACGACGCGGCGTCGTTTCGGGTGCGACTAGAGGCGCTCGGGTACGCGCCTCGACATGTGCTCCCTCACGGCAGCTACCTCGTCAACCTGGGGAACCCAGACGGGTGCGTGCTCTCGGCCGTGCCGAGCCTGCGGACGACGATCGTGATGGTGCCCCTAGTGCGAAACGCGACAGGTCGTATGCGTGTTTTGTGGATGACCTCGAGCGGTGTGAACGGCTTGGGTTGGTGTATTACAACTTTCAGTGCGTTTATGGGTTCTGTGGGTTGTGCGTTTTTTTTTTAAATCTTGATTCTGGTCCGTCTCCAGTCCGGGCTCGACGGTCGGAAATGCGACAAGAGAGGAATCGATCGCGCTCATCGCTCAATGTTTGAACAGGGCGCATAAAGAGACGTCGTCGGTGATCACGGTCCTTGAGAACATGGCAAGTGTGGTTTGTGACTCTAGACTGAGCTGGGAACGGTGATCTGCTTTTGCTAGTCTGGTGCAAAGAATATCATTGGTTCTCGATTTACGGAGCTGCGAGACATCATCAACCGAGTCGATGACAAGTCGAGAGTCGGGGTGTGTCTCGATACATGTGCGTGCTTGGCTCAGATTCTGATTGTGCAGTGACGGATGAAATGACGGACAGGCCATCTTTATGCTGCTGTGAGTCTTTTGGTTGACTCGAGCTTTGGATACTGTACTAAATACGACTACAGGGTTATGATATCTCTACAAAGGCAGGCTGGGAGTGAGTCGCCGCTCATATTCTCTGCAAGACTTTTTGTCGCTCACCCCAATTTTGACAGCTCGACCTGTGCGTCTGAAATACCGGTGAGACGCGGCAGACTCGTTTGACCCATTGACAGTGGCCACCTTTGACGACCAAGTCGGACTGTCCTACCTCTGCGCGATGCACCTCAACGATTCCAAGACGCCGCTCGGCTCCAAAAAGGACAGACACGACAACATTGGACTGTACGTCGTCGCGCTCATCCATGTCCACCTCTTACTGTAAATGTTCGACTAGGGGTACGCTCGGGCTGTCCGCCTTTGTCGCCATTCTTTCGGATCCGCGTGTTCGAGATATGCCTCTTATACTCGAGACCCCGACGTTTGAGGCTGAGCAAGTGTGGGAGTGTGAGATTGGCGTGTTGAATCGGCTGTCAGAGATGTCTAGTGGGGGAGAGGGTGATGATGCGAGGCGAGAAGAGCTGGAGGGCATGGTGGGTGACATTCGGAGTGTCATCCGGGAGTACCAGGACCGCAAGGCCAAGAAGAAGACATTGCGATCGATGGCAAAATCAAAGAGGCGCAAGAGGGCGGACGAGGAGGAGGACGTGAGCGATTCGGATGGTGCACATTCATGCACAGAGCGGGAAGAATAGGGTATCCTTTTATATTTGTATGTTTTCCGTACTGATAGTGTCTGGCCGATTAAATCTATAGCGAGTACGATGCCTGATTAGATCTGCCTGAATAGGAACATTTCAGAACATGGGTGCATCTCACCACTTGACTTGGTTGTCCAAGCTTTCAAGTATCGACACAACAGATCCGAGCAGATTCGGTTTTTTCCATCATCCATTCACTATTTCATTGACAAGGACTCCAATTTTAGCGTACTTGATGGCAGATTATCCTCCTACTCCAACAGACTGGGAGTTGTACGCCAATCGAGATCCCCCCGTGTACACTCGGTAGCCCTAGTTTCATTTAACACGTCAATACCGCCGTATTGATTGCGTCCCTTCGATCCAGATGTATGGTGGGCTCCGAGCTCGCCATGCACAATTATTGGAGTGCCTTTGACAAGTAATGTCCCGTTCCCCGTCATGACACACATGAACAACCACACATTGCAGGAATGCACAAGTCTGTGTTGGCGTCAACTTTACCTCCTCACTAGGCATAGAAGAGTTGAAGACGCGTGGCCGCAACGCTCTCGATAAGCTTCGGTAAGCAAGGAATTATAAGGCCTACCGGCGATGCATTGATCTTGATGACCGCTCACCCAGTTTTGTGTCCCCCATCGTTGCCTGCACCGCGCATGGCGGCTTGTTTCCGCGATGGGTGTATACCCCATCTGCCGATCGCGACGCATGGCTCGATCTGGCGTATGTCATCGAAGACCGAGGTCCCTCACTCGACATACCCGCGTTCTTACAGGCCATCGACTTTCGACTACTCCCCTACGTAGACGGACGTGGGACGACGACCATCTTTAGGGTATACCTGCTCACGACGACGGGCGTGGCCGAGGACGGCAGTAGGGAATACGGTCTCTACTTTCACGCCCCTCACACCATCTTGGAAGGCGCGCCGGCATTCCATGCACTGAACCTCATGTGCGAGTGGATCTCTGGTGGCGGTATGAACGTCACGATCGATCCTCTGCAAGAGTGGAAGCACCTCCCGGTGGACCCAGTGACCGCCACTGGGGGACCGTGTCCAGAGTGGGCCACGTGCGGGCCAAGGCTCTTGCAGGTGTTTGCAGAGCAAAAGGCGCGAACCACGGTAGGTTTGTGCGTGCTGTGCGTCGCTCGGAATGAATGATACGACGAGACGTAGCCCTGTCACACCCTCGCTCCCCCATCTCGCCCGTTGAGTGTATCGGACCCACCCGTGTTTTGTTACAAGACGGTGTCAGAGGCAGACACGGTTGCGGTCGTGGCAGCGGCAAAGACGTTGGGTGTGTCCATCTCGTCATTGTTTCACGCTGCATACTCTCTGGCACAGTTCAAGATGAACCCCTTGCCCGCGTCGACAACAGAAGCCGATTTTTCGTCCGACGCGACCGTGTGAGTGATGTCGCTCTTGAACCTGGCTGCCGATTCACAAGGTATCAGCGTCGCGCTCGAGCGCTACTTCAAACCACCCCTCGACCCGCGGACACACTTTATCTCCTCCTTCACTCTGGTACCACTCCGTTTCTCGATGACCGAGCTGCTCAAAGAACGCGACGAGAGAGCGCGACTGATCGTGACGGCGAAAACACTCCAGGAGCGGTTCGACACGTACCTGACCCATCCGTGCCTGCCTCAGCTGTTGGCAGTACAAGAGAGTATGCCGCCGAGCACCGGGGAAAAACAGCTCTGTAACCTCGTGCCGCAGGTGGCAGAAGGCGGTGCGGACGGACCCATGCTGCCCCCGTGGTCCTGTGCGTTCAACAACCTGGGCGTGATCGAGAACCGACTGCGGACGCGACATGGGACGCTCAACGTCCTGGGTATCGGCTTTGGAAACCGGCTCAGGAATTTCTTGTACGTCCTTGGTGTTTGATATTATTATGTGTTTCTTTTTTTTTTTCTTTTTTCTTTTTTTTGTAGGACGGTGCACATGTGGACGATGCATTCCAAGTTGCATTTTCAGATCCAGGTAGGTCCTTGTGAGCGTTCTCTCTGTGCAAACGTCGTGCTGACGCTATCGTGGTGCAAGGGTGCTACTGCCTGGGGAGAGGAATGCATGAAAACGATGTTGGAAGAGATGGTGAGAATCGCCTTCCTCGTCTTGG
The DNA here is from genome assembly GCA_038094075.1 of Xerocomus spinulosus. Taxonomy (NCBI): domain Eukaryota; kingdom Fungi; phylum Basidiomycota; class Agaricomycetes; order Boletales; family Boletaceae; genus Xerocomus; species Xerocomus spinulosus. The sequence goes on along the minus strand of JBBPTN010000067.1, from coordinate 1,552 downwards.
ACGCGGACCAGGCCTCGTGATAAGCAGTGTTGTGTATGCAAAACATCGCAGACAAATGTCGTTTGGGTGCATAAACAAGGACTGGTTTTGCTTTGCGTTGAGTGTTCACATGCTCGAGCAAGCAGCGGGTGTGGGAAAGGGACGCGTCTCTTCCACCATGGCAGACGATACGATTCTACCCATTCCTAATCTCAGCCTTCCTCAACATGTATTCACTCTACTCTCACCTTCACTCAAGCATCTCCACGAAAATGCCAAAGGATCTCTTTTAGATGGGATCAAGGCAGACAGCACGTCCATCTGTTTCTCTACATGATTCTCTGTATTCATTCATATCCACATCCAGACATGGCATGGTATTATCGACTTGTTACGTCTTCAGGAGCTCTCGAATCAGATCCCGCACTTCTTGAGGAGATGGAGAAAGCAAACGACGAGCAACTCAAAAAACTCGACGAACGCCTTGCCGAAGCGGAAAAGACGGAAGGAGAGTCTGAGATATCGGATGCACTCAAGGCACGTGCAAACCACCTCACGCGCATAGGTGACAGGGTACGTAGTAGTAACAAACGCCTCTGTCGTGCAGCGTACTTGATTCCGTTGCAGGAGCGTGCCATCGCAGCGCAGAAGCTAGCCCTGGAGAAAACTCCTGGTCTTGGCTCAAGGATAGACATATCCCTTACCCTCATTCGCATCGGATTGTTCTTTGGCGACAATGCACTCATCACCGAAAACCTCGAAAAAGCCGAAAAGTTGGTTCGTTCTATCGCAGCATCACGTGTTTGTTGACGATCTCTTGTAGATTCATCGAAGAAGGTGGTGACTGGGATAGGCGGAACCGCCTCAAGGTTTACCGTGGGCTACACGTTATATCCATCCGGCAATTCAAATCCGGTGGCGAGCTCTTGCTTGACGCGTTGTCTACCTTCACGGCTACGGAATTAATCTCCTATACCGATTTCGTCTCCCTCGTGATCGTAGTGAACACGTTGACCCTCAAGCGACCAGATCTAAAGAAAAAGGTAGCCGTCTTCCACCTTGCTTACGTCTCGTGGCCTACAACGCTGATGGCTACCTCAGCTCATCTCTGCCCCAGATGTGATCTCTGTCTTGCCCGAACTCCCGGTACTCGGCGACCTCGTCAACAACTTGTACGACTGTCATTACGCCAAGTTTTTCGTCGCTCTAGGTATGCGTTTCCTGCCCCACGTTTCACCCTATGCGAACGTGATCGTGTGCACAGCTACCCTCGAACAGACCTACCTCTTGCCTTCCCGGTTATTGGCTCCCCACACCCGTTACTACGTTCGAGAGATGCGCATCCTGGCATACAGTCAACTGTTGGAGTCGTATCGTAGCGTCACACTTGAGAGCCTTGCTGGCGCGTTCGGCGTCAGCATCGATTTCATCGACAGGCAAGTCTGCATTTCGCATGACGTGCTATCCACGTTGACTCGACGAGCGGTTCCAGCGAGCTCTCGCGATTCATCGCCCTCGGGAGGCTACACTGCACGATCGACAAGGTGCACGGTATCGTGGAGACGACGCGACC
>JBBPTN010000066.1:0-72882 GCA_038094075.1 Xerocomus spinulosus | reverse complement strand
CTGCATGTCATACGGCGGTGGGAGACGAGTCGACGCCGGACGAGGTACTCCATCTCGCGGGAGGGATGCAGTTTGCGGGGTTCAATGGTGTGATTGGGACCTTATGGCGGGTGGATGATGCGGAGGCGCACCGCGTCGTGACTCGGTTTTACAAGGAGATGTTCAAGCGCCCTGTGATCAGTTTTGAGCATGCGGCTGCAGCGTTGAATACTGCGGTAGTGGAGTCAGCGGATGAGGTCGCTCTGGAGAAGCGGATCGTGTTTGTGCATATCGGGATTTGAGTACGCCACTCTTTTATCTTCTGGTACCAATGTTGATGAACTGACGTTGTCTTGAAGAGATAGTATACTCTGTGTAGTCTGATCTTGTGTTGTGATAACAGCAAAGAGGCGCTAGGATCGTTTCTGCACTTGAAAATATGGGCCTTTTCAGATATCTTTTGTACAGTACACGGTCCCCGGTTCACGTATAGTCCTTTTAGCCCTTGATACGAACATTTTGCCCGCCCCCGAGAGCGAACGCACCAAGGAAAGGTGTCGGTGAATCGGGATTCGCCATCACAAGAGCTCATCCAAATGGATTACCCCAAGATCATCGCACACCACACGCTCATCGGAAATACGAGGCACGGTCATCTCCCGATCCAACACGGCCGGCTCCACAATAATATTGTGAAGTATGTAGATGCCTCCCCAACTGGCAAATCCTGGTGGTGGTGGGTACAGACTATAATTAATGAATGAGATACTCAAATCATCTCATTTATCTCGCGACGATGATTCCAAGGCAGAGGTTGCGAGATATTACAGGGGTTCGTCCGGCATCGGTGATCCAAAGAAGAGTCCCCTTTTGGACGTCAATCCAGAAGTGGTGCACACGCTGGATCTGATCCTCTTCACGTTCGTTCACGTGGAGACACTCCGCATGTAGAAAAAGAAAGCACGACGAGGTAATAGACCAGGCTTTGTTCTTTTCGTCTGGTCAAGGGACAGACTTGACCTTTATCGAGCACATGGTCGGGAGGTCAGTGTTGGGGCCTGCTCAGAAGCAAAACAGACCTCAAGGGAGATTCAAAGACACACGTCGTGCATGGCCATACCAGATCGGGTGCGTCCGCCTTGGCGTCACATACGATCGTGGTCTTGCCCATCCATGCGAGTGCGGAGGTGTCTGTGGATATGGATATGGATCCTGCGACGACGATTGTACGTGGTCGTACCGTCGATGGCACAACACGAGGGATCCAGGCATTGACAAAGACCACTTGCCAATCAAGCGGTTCACGTCCGTCAGGTCTGCAGCACGTTGCCAGGAACCGGTCGAGATACAGTTGTAGATGTCGCCGATTGGGTAATGCGTCTGACCGGGTGACCGACGTGAAACGACTGGGGCGAGCGAGAGGATGTGGCCATTAGACTTCAATCACAGGTATTTCGATTAGGTGTAAGGCAGAGGTCTCTGGAAACCTTGTTTATCTTTTTATTTGCAAACCAATGTATGTGGGGGGTGAAGTTATTCGTTTGTAGGACAGCAGGTAACAAGCCCAATTAGGTTGACGCTGGACGGAATGGGTACAAGCGAGTGAGGCGGGGTTGGTGAGCGGTGGTTGTGGACTGCGCTGCCAAGCGGTTGTCGGCGATGACATCCAATCCAACAGTAGGGCTGGTGAGGGGGCGAGTCGTGCTATCTCCTGCGAGCGCGAGTGGGTTCATAGCGGCGTGATGGGACACATGAGGCGGAGGCGACAGCGCTCGTAGGGAGATTCCACCTGCACTGGGACGTGGTGACCCCCCTGGCAGATACGGGTGCAGGATCAACGCGGTCGCTTTGCCAGGGTGTGTCAAGCATAAATAATAGTACTACATCAGAGACCCAATGATCCTGAATATGTGCGCCAGAGTGCGAGAATCGAGAGAAGACAGCCGAGTCAGAGATGGGACGATTTAGTCCTACAGCGCGACGCTGTCATCAGACAAGGCCACAAAAGCTTTGAGTGATGGGTCTTACCATAGGATGAGAAACTGAAGGTGGGCGACCATTCCTGAACAGGAAAGCAGCGGTTAATGGTCGTCTTAAAGCCGAAGGGGGACGCCGACTCACCTACTCATTTTCTTGGAAGAAAAATAAATGAGACGTTGACTCTTTCTTGAGCTCCAAAAACGAGAAGATCCGCATCGGAGACTGTACATGGTGTAGAGATTGACACTAACTGATCAGCCCGTCTCGTGTTTGCCACAAGAGTTTCGAGCACTCACTCGTGTTTGAAACCTTGGACTAGCGAGCTTGCGTCGTTGAAAAAATCCATTTGGAAACTGGCAATGTACAAGGGTAGAAAACCTCGCGGTTGCGGACGATGCGGCTGTGGACTATTTCCCCCAGTTTGTGTCGCATGGCAAAGCGTGTGGACAATAATCTATCCTTCACCGAGTCTTGCGTGTCCGCGACAGCGAGCTGCCGGAGGACGCTGTAGTGATGGGTGGAGCGAGGGGCAGGGAGTGGTGAACTCGTTGGCTGATACAAGGCTGGAGAACCGACAAGGATGCACTCTTCATGGAAGACGAAGAAGCGAGACGCTGGCTTGTGGTACAACGAGGTATTCAGTACCAAAAAAACCCGCTGGTCTGAGGGGGGTGTTTGTCGCTGCCATAGATGCCATTAGTGTCTTGTCACCATCGCCGTCTTGTGGACCCGCTGGGGTTCAAAAAACTGACTGGATGTGGTTTGTTTGCAGGGGGAATACCCACTCAGCGGAGTTGTCCTCCAAGCGACCACTGGACAAGTCTCCACCTTCTTCTCGTACGTCTGCAAGCCAGATTTATTTTTGAAGCATTCGTCGCACAGTGTCGGCGTACAATGTCACCATCGTCTGGATATTCTTCCTCGGTGTGGTATGCTGGATGAACACCGAGCCAGCGTCATTGCACACGGTCCAGCGACCAGCAAAGACATCGACAGCACTAACAGACCGGGGATGGGTTACCTGGGCTGTCTTGTCGAGAGAACCGTGCGGTGAAAATTTCCATGATCTTGATCGCAGCGGGTCATACACACACACTGTTCGTTTGGCACTTACTCGTGTCTCGCTCGCGCCTTCAAGGCGTTCCTTTTACTGCCCTCGTGTAGGTAGACGGGCCAGGTGCAATACCATGGTAATCCGGGTATATGCGCGTCAAAATGACTCGGTGAGTGTCTTGATTCACTCCAAATACATTTCATATGTGGGGGACAGTCGTTTAGCCTATTGCTGGGCCATTCGATATTGGCTGGTCCGTGCATCTGCCCAATCGCTCGACATGGGCCAGGGGGAATTCTAATCTTGCAGTCATACTACCTCACACATTGCCTTGATGAGCTTGGTGTGCTTGACAGACACAAAGTTGAGTTGCACATTTCGATTCATGGTCGTTCTTGAACAAACTTGCCTGTGTGTTTCTAGCGTGACGTGACGCAACCCCTGTCTGTGACTAATGTCACACTTCCTATTTTCCCACCCGAGTACGTCCTTCTAGTGATAGTCCAGCTTGTTTAGTGTCTGAACCTGTACAGGCATTTGGGGCGTACCGTTTTGTCTGCACACGTACTTGATGAACTATGTATGTTCTACCCTGCCACGGATAATTGCAACGTGCTTTATCTGAAGCCAGCAGTGTTCCTATCCCGTGTTCAGCCGGGTTCAGGACGCACCTTGACTTGGGTATTGGCGACAAGGAGTCACATTGATTCATAGATGTTCGTCAAGCATTTACCAGCGAGCGGCCTTGTTATCCCGTGTGGCCAACTGTTGAGATCGTTTAGCGGAAGCAAAACCGCAGCGCGAGTGAAGCAGTGGCCACTACAAACCGATTTCCGCCAGGTTATACACGTTTGGTGCTGTCTTGCCGTCACAGTAACCCTGGCGGGACACGGAGTCTGAGTTAATCTCCAAATCTTGTCTCTCTTTTCCGTTTTCTCTGCTTGACCTGACTCCTTCCGTGGCTTGACTGGACACCTCTCCCTTTCTCTCGCTCCCCTACCCCTGGACACGTTGATGGATTCAGGACGACTTCCGGCTTACCGTTCGTCTTACCTGCTCAGATACCATCCTTACCCGAGAACAAAGTCGTCAACTCGTGAGAGGATCATGGTGGGATCTGTTCAGCACGCCTTTTGCTTCTGAGAAACACTTATCGTAATCCCGGATGAAACAGGCCCTAGCGCAGGAGCTTGAACGCCACGAATCAGTCCAAATAAACAATTTTCATCAGGTGAACAATTTCCCTGAAACGTTCCCTGGTCTCTGATTCACAGTGAGCCTAGGAAGGTCGCATTCTATTCTCTCTCACTCAAGCTATTCACGGAGTTGACGTTCAAAACGAGGTCTGGTTGTGTCAGCGACGGTCGAGCATGTCTTCTCTTGTTGTCGTGAGTGGCCACCCCGATTCGCAACTAGGGCTGCTGCGCTCAACCTGCCTGTTCGTTGACCTAGGACTTTGCGTTCTTGTGCACCAAAATGCGTCCTCCAAAAGACAGTCAGCTCCGTTGATAAAATTGCGCTGGAAAACGCGGTGGCCGTATAGCTAAGGTCTCTTTTAGTGTAACATATTCTATTTACCAACTATCAGAAGTCTTTCCACTAGTGCGAGTATAAGGTTGAGTGCAAAACTGGAACGCCCGGTACTCCTTTGCCAACCCACCACCCTGTTGCAGTCGATGAAGTGAGTTGGCAGATGCGTGGGCCCGTTCAATGCACTCCGAGGTATGATCCACCTTGGGCGAACTGACTCTGCTTCCTCAGTTGATCAAGGCTCGCGAAACTGACCGTCATCATCATGCAACAGTCCGGGATGACTCGGCGCATTCTTGATGGTTCTAACGCTCACCGACGCACAAAGTTCTGCCTCAAGGTCGCATGTACTCCTACGTTTCTTAGACGTTGGACCAACGTTGTATATCAATGGTCCTCGCGTTTTCGGATGAAGTATGCCTCACATACAACACATTTCCCGACCACTCATGATGTTTTCAGATTTTCTATGTGCTACAGAATGTGAGACCCTTTTTATCTCCAGCAAACGGACTGAATATGTTGGCATGGCATGTGTTCCAATGAGCGTGCTGAATGCCTATGGACAGACTCGCACAGTATGTTGTGATGCGCTCAACCACATCAAGGAAGGTATGAGCATGTATCTGGCGATCCGACCAGGCAGTTTGCAAATGATCTTCCTAGTCCACTGAGCCCACGTGCTTGGATAGTTGCCCGGATATTATGTGCACATTGTCCACGTGCTCTTTCCCATCGGTACATATCCGGGACGCATAGGGCCTCCGGGAATAAATACGCCCAACTATCACTCATAAATACTAGGGCACACCATCAGAGAATGTCATGATGACACGAAACACGGGGAATACAATAATACTCGAGCACTTACAAGCATTTAAGTCAACGTTCACCGAGGTCATGCCCAACCTGTCATTGCACAGATCGCCCTGTGTACGGCTTCAGCTGCTGGCATCTTGCACCCCACCTGCGCAAGATGTGGCCTAGGCAAAGCCATTCCCCATCGCAGGGCACACTTGGCTTATGTTCGATTGCACTTTCGGAGTAGATCGTGGATCATGCGATGTTCAATGACTTCAATTCTCGCTTCGACTGATCTTTGAGTGTGTCGTCTCCTGCAGGTCGCTATCGCAGTTCTCACTAACTGATGTAACAACGCAGTATCTTTGACGAGAACGTGGTGACCTCCTAGGGACTGCAAACACATGGCAATCTGATTTGCCAACGACTTGTTAGTACGAGCTTCCTAGACCGCAGTCTTGCTGCTTGCTACTGAACCGAGTCTGTCCTTGGTCAAAGGGGACAGTTTGATTGTCTGCAGCTGTTCTGGACCCATGACAAACATATTGAAGCTAACTGATTTATTGTCAGATCTTGACCAGTACCAATGGATTAATCTTCATCCATGTAGAAAATGATGTCATCCACTCATTGTTGTCCCTGGTTTGAGTTCTGGAACCCTTTTTACAAGTGGACAATGATGTGGTAGACTGATCCTTGTGCAAGTCAACATCAGCAATAAGGTCATCACAGTTGTTGAGGTCACTGTCACCACAATAACCATAATCACCAATTTGAGCACAATCAGGGACATCATTTCATCAATGAGGTTGATTAACAAAGAATTGGATGGATTGACATCTGAGCTTAGCACTGCATGTGATGAATGCAACAATCATTACCTGGTAAAAGCAATACTCACAGTGAGTGCCACAGGGGATAGCACAAGAAGGGTGTGGTCCAGGAATACAAGACATTTCATCCAGTGTGGAAACATCACCAATGCTTAGTTTTGTACAGTTCATTCACTAGAGACAGCTCATCATATAGTTGCTCCTTGATGTTACCCTTGTTCATCAAATACCTGAGTGCAAGTGAACATGCATGTGTGTTGTCTGGAGTAGCACAATGTGATCAAGGTGCTGCCCTTGGGCATGGGTTGTTTTCTGACATGGGACACTATCCAACTCAATCCATTTGCTTAGCCCCTTGTCCATTATTGTGATTGAGCCAACACCATGAGCTACCTTTGAAATCCAAGATGCTATGTCCCCTTGGCATCCCATTAGATACAAATTATAGCTCTTCCCTTAGACAATGCAGGATGCAGGACCACCTGAGAGGATTGGTGTGAGATGGTCTACTGGCAACAGGTCAGACACAAAAGCCATTAGATCCACCATCTAGCAGGGCCTGTCATTGGAACCTGTCCTCTTCTGCTGCACCAAGAGCAAGTGCATGGTGATGTCTTGGACAATTCCTTGCAACAGAGGCAGCTTTCCAACCCTTGGACACTCTGCAAAAAAAAAAACGCCGACCGGACCATAGGGACGGATTGCTCTCAGGGGGTATGAGGCCATGCACGGTGAATACTCACTTGGTACAACACCTGGAAATTGGACCATCAGCGTCGTCACAAGACTCGATAATCACCTTATCTTAGCCAACCATATCCAGACCGTCTGACGTGAGGCTGTGGTCGAAAAGATGGTGATTCAATGTGTGATCTGCGTTCAACATGTGTGATATTGTCTTGGAAGAGGACAGACGCACAAGGTGACCTAGTCTACGTTCATCTGTGCACGCAATGAGGACGGCGATGCCCAATACTTCATCCATCTTGCATCCACCAACACCAGTGAGCACAAGCGACCACACGAGGTGCAGTTCACGACGACGCCATCGCCCTCACCTCGGCCCTACCAGCACTCGCCAGGCCATTCCAATGACGAGCCCATAACATCCAGGACTCATCGCCCTTGCGCACGCGTATCTCCTTTGCATGTCATACCGGGTTGCACCGCTATCGCCTATTCGCGCCTGTCCAACGCGACGACGATCACGACAGCGAAGCGCCATGATGTCGTTGCATGTGCAAGACGGCAGAATACACATTGTCGCCCTACGATCGCTACGAGTGCTTCATCGAACGCAAGACATGGTACGTCGACACGAAGTCACCACACAATAGTAGGCTTAGACTTAGACAAACTCGACGAGTGCGTCGTCGAGTCTCTCGAAGGTGCTTCGTCTAATGATCGGACGGGCTTGACCTTTATCAAGCACATGGCGGAAGTTGGGGCCTACCAAGAGGTACAACAGACGTCAGGCGAGATTCAAAGACGCACGTCGTGCATGGACATACCAGATCGGGTGCATCTGCCTTGAGGCTACATACAATCGTGGTCTTGCCTATACGAGCGCAGAGCATCTGTGGATATGGATTCTGCGACGACGCTTGCGCGCGGTAGTGCCGTCAACTGCACAACACGAGAGATCCAACGCGTTTGTTTGACATGGAACAACTTCAGCGAGGGAGTGGATGTGGCCATCAGACTTCAGTCACGGGTGTATTGATCAAATGTAGGGTAGGCGTCTCTGCAGAAGCCTCGTTTATCTTTTATTTTTATACCAGCCTATGCGAAGAGCGAAGTTATTCGTTTTTAGGACAACGGATAACAAGCTCAAAGGGTTGACCGCGGACGGAATGGGTGAGTGAATGGAGTAGAATTGGTGAGCGGTGGGGCGAGGGGTTGCAGACCGCGTTGCCGAGCGGTTGTTGTCGACGACATCTGGTCAACAGTAGAGCTGGTGAGGGGGCAAGTCGCGCTATCTCCGAAGAGCGCGACTTGCCTTCATAATGGCGTGACGAAGCACACGAAGTAGGCGGGGGCGACAGCGCCCGTAGACTCCACCTGCACTGGGACGTGACGATCCCCGTTGCGGATAGGCACGGGATCAACTTGGTCGCTTTGCCAGAATATGTAAGGCATAAACATAGTACTATAGCAAAGACCCAATGGTCCTGAGTATATGCGCCAGAAGATCTGACAGCCGAGACAGAAATGGGATGATTTACAGTAATCCTACAATGCAACGTTGTCATCAGACGAGGCCACAAGAGCTAAGAGCGATGGGTCTCACCATAAGATAGGCAGAACCTTCCTCGCGCACAATGCATACATCCATTCGTTTTCTGCAAGGGAAGGCGGGCGACCATTCTTGAACAGGAAATGCGGTTAATTGACGTCTTAAAGCCGAACGGGACGCCGACCCACCTACTCATCTCCTTGGAAGAAAAATCAACCAGACGTCGGCCCTTTCCTAGATTCCGAAAACGAGAAATGTGTATCGGAGACTACGTGGCTTAGAGATAGACATTGACTGATCAGCCCGTCTTGTGTTTGCCACCAGAATTTCGAGCATTCAGTTGTGTTCGGGACCCTTGAAGCCGAAAAAATCCTTCTGAAAAATGGCGGTGTGCAAGGATGGAAAACCTTGGCGTTGCGGACCGTGTTGCGGATTTTCTTTCAGTTCGTCTTGTGCGCTGTGTGGCGAGGCGTGCGGACTGTGTCGCTCTATTCTTCACCGAATCTTGCGTGTCCGCGAGAGCAAGCTGCTAGGGGACGCGGTAGTGTGATGGTGGAGCGAGGGGTGGTGGGGAATGGTGAACTTGTTGGCAGACACAAGTAGAGTTTGCTAGCTGGAGAACCGACAAGGGTGGAGGACGAAGAAGCGAGACACTGGCTAGTGGTACAACGGGGTGTTCAGTACCAAAAAAACCATTGGTCTGAGGGGGATTTCCGTCGCTGCCATAGATGCCATTAGTGTCTTGTCACCGTCTTGTGGGTTGTCGCTGAGGTTCAAAAATCGACTGGATGTGGTGTGTTTGCGGGGGGAATACCACTCAGCGGAGTTGTCCTCCAAGCGACCACTGGACAAGTCTCCACCTTCTTCTCGTACGTCTGCAAGCCAGATTTATTTTTGAAGCATTCGTCGCACAGTGTCGGTGTACAATGTCACCATCGTCTGGATATTCTTCCTCGATGTGGTGTGCTGGATGAACACCATGTCGGTGTCATTGCGCATGGCCCAGCGACCAGCAAAGTGCATCGACAACACTAACAGACCGAGGATGGGTTACCTGGGCTGTCTTGTCAAGAGAACCGTGCGGTGAAATTTTCTATGGTCTTGATCGCGGCAGGTCGTGCACACACTGTTCGTTTGGCACTTACTCGTGTCTCCCTCGCGCCATCAAAGCGTTCTCCTCACCGCCCTCGTCTGGGTGGACGAGCCAGGTGCAATACCAATGTAATCCGGGTATATGTGTGTCATACTGACTCGGTGAGTGTCTTGATTCACTCCAAATACATTTCATATGAGGGGGACAGTCGTTTGGCCTATTGCTGGGCCATTCGACATTGGCTGGTCCGTGCATCTGCCCAATCGCTCGACATGGGCCAGGGGGGATTCTCATCTTGCAGTCATACTACCTCACACAACGCCTCGATGGGCTTGATGTGCTTGACGGGGACAAAGTTGAGTTGTATATTCGGATTCATGGTCGTCTTGAACAAAACTTGCCTGTGTTTCTAGCGTGACGTGACGCAACCCCTGTCTGTGACCAGTGTCACACCGTATCTTCCCACCCAAGTATGTTCTTCTTACTAGCGACAATCTGGCGTGTTTAGCGTTTGAAACTGTGCAGGAATCTGAGGCGTACCGTTTTGTCTGCGCGGGTACTTGATGAGCTATGCATGTTCTGCTCCGCCATGGATAACTGCAGTGTTCTTTATGTGAAGCCAGCAGTTTCCCATTACCAGGAGTCAGGACGCACCTCGACTTGGGTGTTGGCGACAAAGAGTCGCCTCAAATCGTGGATGGTCGTCAAGCGTTTACCAGCGAGCAGCCTTGTTATCCTCTGTTGCCAACCATTGAGATCGTTTAGCGGAATCAAAACCGCAGCGCGAGTGAATCAATGGCCACCGCAAACCGAGTTCCGCGAGGTTATACGCGTTTGGTACTGTCTTGCCGTCACAGTAACCCTGGCGGGACACGGAGTCTGAGTTAATCTCCAAATCTTGTCTCTCTTTTCCGTTTTCTCTGCTTGACCTGACTCCTTCCGTGGTTTAACTGGACACCTCTCCCTTTCTCTTGCGCTCCTACCTTTGGACACATTGATGGATTCAGGACGACTTCCAGCTTACCGTTCGTCTTACCTGCTCAGATACCATCCTTACCCGAGGACAAAGTCGTCAACTCGTGAAAGGATCATGGTGGGATCTGTTCAGCACGGATTCTGGTTCTGGGAAACACTTATCGTAATCCCGACTGAAACAGGCCCTAGCGCAGGAGCTTGAACGCCACGAATCAGTCCAAATAAACAATTTTCATCAGGCAAATATTTTCCCCGAAGCGTTCTCTGGTCTCTGAATTGACAATGAACCCAGGAAGGACACGTTCTTTTCTCTCTCACTCAAGCTATCCATGGAGTTGGCGTTCAAAACGAAGTCTGGTTGTGTCAACGACGGTCGAGCATGTCTTCTCTTGTTGTCGTGAGTGGCCACCCCAATTCGCAGCTAGGGCTGCTTCGCTCAACCTGCCTGTTCATTGACCAAGGACCTTGCATTTCTATGCACCAAAATGCGTCCTTTGAAAGACAGTTAGCTCCGTTGATAAAATTGCGCTGAGAAGCACGGTGGCCGTATAGCTAAGGTCTCTTTTAGTGTAACATATTCTATTTACCAACTATCGGAAGTCTTTCCACTAGTGCGAGTATAAGGTTGAGTTCGAAACTGGAACGCCCGGCACTCGTTTGCCAGCCCGCCACCCCGTTGCAGCCGATGAAGTGAGTTGGCAGATGCGTGAGCCCGTTCGATGCGCTCCGAGGTATGATCCACCTTGAATGAGCTGACTCCGCTCCCTCAGTTGATCAAGGCTCGCGAGACTGACTGTCATCGTTATCGTGGTAGTCCCGCTAAGGATGACTCGGTGCATTCTTGATGACCCTAGTGTTCACCGACGCACAACGTTCTACGCCAAGGTAACATGTACTTCTACATTTCTCAGACGTTGGACCAACCTTGGACATCACTAGTCGTCACATTTTCGGATGAAGTATGCCTCACAGACAATACACGTTTCCCGACCACTCACGACGTTTTCAGATTTTCTGTGTGCTACAGAATTTGAGACCTTTTCACTTCCAGCGAATGGATTGAATGTGTGCGTATGGCCTGTGTTCCAACGGACAGATTCGCGCAACATTGTGTGATGTGCTCAATCACATCAGTGAATGTATGAACATGCATTCGTGGTGATTGGGCCGAATAGTATGCAAACGATTTTCATAGTTGTCTCTGTCGCTGAACTTGCGTGCTTGGAGAGTTATCCAGGTGTTTTTTTTGAATCCTCAATGTACACCCGAAGTCGAGGCTGGGCGTCATGGTAGGCGGTGCCTATACACGCTATCGTGCTTGTATCTACCCAGATGTTATGTGCTCACTTTCCACGTGCTCTTTCCCGGGTTGGTGCATATCTAGGATGCACAGAATCTCTGGAAATGGATACACCATCTATCATTCATAGATGCCAAGGCACACTATCAAAAGATGCCACGACGACGCGAAACACAGGGATTATGATAATACTCGAGCATCAAAGTCGGCATTGATCGAGGTCAGTAGCTATACGTACCCAACGGGTCGTGGCACAAGTCACCCTGTGTACAGCTTCGCTCGGAGGGGCATCTTGCACCCCACCTCCGCAGGACGCAGCCTAGGCAAAAAGCGATGGGGAATGGCCTACGCCATTCAGTCACGGGTCGCGCGCTACGTTGTTGGACATAATTTGATGGCTTCACGGAAGGTAAGTTTCTCTTTTCAATTCTCGCTTAGAGCGTGTCATCTCCGACAAGTCATTATCTTGGTTCTCACTAGCTGATGTAACATATCAGTACAGTCGTTTTAAATGTAAAAATGCTGCTTAACTAATGACTTGATCCATCTAGGACAACCACTGGACCGCTGCACAAGAAGATTGTCCACGTGCGCACTTGAATGGATCATCGTAAACGTTGACCAAGTCTTACGCATCTGATTATATGCGCTCCGATTATACGCATGATACGCCGTCTGGAATGGACCAACTGAACATCGTGCGGGTCATAACTGCGACATTTTCTGCAGATAGATGCAGAGGTGAACCTGTGACCAGCGGTGCAACGCTACAATCGCACATTGTTAGCAACATGCTCGTGGATCGAGAGTAGAAAACGAACGACTGTACGGAGCAACATCCCTGTGTACGAGTACCTAAAACTATCATTCGGTGACCATGGTACTGCGCCCACTGAATCGCCGCTGCTCAACGACGATGGCAACCGAGGTCAAGCAATCGTAATTTCGCAAAGCGAGATGAAGCTACCTGCACTATCATCCTAACATAGAAAAGCAAGCATTGGACATACCCGATGGCATCTGGAGTCAGCACTCGATGCAAAGATGAAGGGCCAAGCGCTTAAAAATCTATTTCAAGCAAGGAAAACTTGTACACACAGCTTGATCAGCTACACACTTGATCGCTTATCGCCAATGTCCATGCCGACAATGAGTGGTGCGTGCTGACAAGATAAAGATGAATAGATGCTGATTGTTAGACAGATTGCTCCCAGCTCATCAGAATTGAGGCTGGAGATAGAGTCCGTGCATTGACATATACAGCAAATGGCGAGTATCTTGTTGGTGGTGGGGATGATGTCCAAGTGTGGCGAGTAAAAGATGGCGAACGAGTGGCCAAGTTGCCAACGAAGCACATCGTTCTCCGTGTTGCTGTCTCCAAGGACGACAAATGGATTGCAGCGGTGTCGATGGGTGTGGGTGGTTGGGGGCCATGGAACGAGCTGTTGGTTTGGGGTGCCACAAGCCACGAACGTGTATTGGCGTACAGGGCGGACATCATCGCAGACGTCGACTTCTCAGCCGACTCTCGACTCCTCTCTGCTTGTGACCGCACAGCCACCATTTGGGACATTCCCAATCATTGTCAACAGGTACAAACACTCCGTCACAGCAGGAAGGTCGTCGCAGCCAAATATGCGCCACAGGGCGACCGAATTGCGACGGTCACTTATTCTGGATCTATCCGAGTCTGGGACAGCAATGGTCGCTTGCTCATCAAGGTCAATCTGGTTTGGATCGCTTGGGACAATTTTGTTCTGGGTTGGTTGAACGACGATCGCCTTTTGGTCAGAACCAAAGACAAGCTCAATGCGATTGATGCATACACTGGGTCAATCACCTCACAATGGCCTGTGGACTCTCCTCCAGAGGAATACCCGCTTGTCGCTTTGTCGCAACATGGGGGGTTCATAGCATACTCTGCAAATAGGACTATCTCAGTGCGGGACTCCTCGCTACGCATACAATATGCTCCATTCTCACATGATCGGACCATACGCTCTATCGCACTCTCTCCAGACGACCAGTTTTTGGCTTTTGGGACTGATCACGGCATCAGCTTCAAAAACCTGTCTTGTGTCAAGGTGCGTTTTTGTATCATGTTGTCATCTTGCAAATGAATATACACCGCGCATTCTAGGAGCCTGAAATTTTAATTGAAAGTACTGCACTCGAATTGTGGAAGGACGGTCAACTCACCGACGTTGAACAACAGTTGACTGAGGAACTCTCAACATCTGATGGTGCTCATCATGCACTCGCTAGTCGAGCCATCGTTCGAGCGCGCTTGGGAAAGTGGGACGGGGCATTCAGCGATGCCAAACAGGTACCTGTTTCCCCTCTCTCATGTACATGCACTCTAACACCACCACAAAGTCTATCGAAACCAAACCATCTGTCATCGGCTACATCGCAAAGTGTGCGGTTCTCGTTGGGGAGGGGAAATTACGGCAAGGTTGTCGAACATGCGACATCGCGTGCAAACTTTTCCATTCAACCCACGTTGTCACTCTCCTTCTCGTCAAGGTATGTCTTTTGCGCAGCTATGTGCGATTTCCACTTTTATCTCTATCAGGCTGTTGTGTTATTCTTGGCAGGAGAGTATGACGATGCAATCTCGCGTGTCGATGACCTCATTGATGCTGTGGTCTTTGGCCCAACACTATATGTAGTCCAGGTAGGCCAAAGATATACTATCGTGCCACTGATTTTGATTTATCCAATAGGCGTATATGTACCTTTTACTTGGAGACTTGCAGATGGAGAAAGGCGACTATGGGGATGCGATACAGTCGTATGAACATGCACGGGATAGACTGAGCAACCACCCAGATCGACCGCCACTGGTAGTCGTATTGGTATACTTCCGATTGCTTGCATTGCATCTAAACTGATTCCGTGTGCAGATTTCAGGATGGAAATTCGATGACCTTGCATTCATTACCCAACAGCGTCTTTGTCAGGCCCTCTATGCAGCCGGTCGCACAAGGGAGGCTTGCAATCTGGTGTTGTATATTGTAGGTGCCGGTATGACTGAGCCCATTAGGACGTGGGTTTGTGGTGAGCTATTGTTCGACTTGTCCCTCCGCCATGCATGTTATCCTTTACTGTAGACTTCACGCAACAGTGTCTTTCCACACCGGTAATCATTGATAACACAGCCCAGAGCGACGCTCGCAAGGGTTATGCATCACACCCTCTGATGCCACTGTTGAGAGAGTGGGCAAGACTGAAATTGCTGGCTGGGTCTTGGAAAGATGCTCTTGCTACTGCCGTCAATGTGAGCAATTTTTGTCGCAATATCCGTCCTAAACCTGACGTTCCCTTTGCCGATAGTTTGTACTTCCTATAACTACGATCTATCAGGCTATATGTGAATGTCTGGAAACAACGGACCGCGTAGTGGACGCAGTTGCATGTCTGCATCAGATGTTCGGCGAACTGACATGTGAAATGGATAGCAAACATGCAAACTGGACTTGGGGTGAGTGATCTCGTCTACAAATCACGCAAACATCCTGACCATTCTTCACCAGACTTCAAGTCCCGATGTCGCAATAAACTGGGGGGCCTTGGAGACAAGGCGATGGATACTAGGGACTACGACAAGGCTGTCTCGCAGTACACGATTGCACTGTCGCTGGATCCCGCTAACCCACAAGACTTGCTGGTTAAGCGGAGCAAGGCGCATGCTGCAAAAGGCAACTGGGAGGCTGCCCTGAAGGACGCTAACGTGGTAGCTTGTCTCCAACTCGTTCGTGTTCGTGCACCCTAATTAGTATTTTCCAGGTGATACAGCTCAATTCGTCCTCTCCGTGGGGGTACGAAAGGAAACATGAAGCGTTGCGTGGTGCAGGGAACTTTGGGGACGCTATAAACGCATTCGAGACCATGCTCTTGAAGATGTCGGAATCATCTGATCCAGAGATTCGTGGTATGTGTATTTATGCCATACCGGTTTCTTTCTATTGATATCATGTCGCAGAGCGGGTTCATTGCTATGTGAGGCCAGACGAGACGAAAAAAACGATCCGGGCTGCTATTCAGAATGCTATCCGTGATACCCCGTTCGTCCTCATCAACACCACTTCTGGTCGTCTCTACAACAAACGGGAGCAGGAGGCTGCGTTCGAGTCGACACCCGCCTTTACGGAGCTTGTTTCATCCATGACCACCCACATCGATCACTCCCGTATCAAGCAGGCGGTCGAGACATTTTACTGTTACGCCATGTTGTCACACAGGTGGGAGGAGAACGAACCACTGTATGCAGAGGTTGTTCGAATCATTGTGTACGATCTCAAGGACTATCCCACCCATAAGAAGTTGCAAATGTTCTGCAGGATCGTGCGAGATACAGGGTTCAATTGGGCATGGAGTGATACGTGCTGCATCAATCAAGGGGATCACATTGTACTCCAAGAGGCCCTCGTCAGCATGTTCAAGTGGTACGAGGGTTCTGCGATGACCATTGTCTTCCTCCTTGGCGTTCCCCGCCTGGCAAAGCGTGGTGCTCTAACGAAGAGCATATGGAATACGCGTGGATGGACCTTGCAGGAGTACCACGCCTCAAAGATTGTCCGCTTCTACACCGAGGATTGGACGCCATACCTGGGCCTCGATGTCTACAACCACAAGGAGTCGCCAGAGATTATTTCGGAGATGGAAGACGCAACAGGCATCTCAGCGCAAGCTCTGATGTCACTCCGCCCAGGTCTAAATGACATACGTGAAAAACTTTGTCTTGCCTCCACACGGCGAACGACACGGGTCGAAGACGCGGCTTACTCTTTGCTTGGAATGTTCTCCACTGCCTTGCCAATTACATATGGTGAAGGAGACAAGGCACTCGGACGGCTTCTCGGGGAGTTGCTCACTAGCTGTGGGGATACGAGCATCCTTGCATGGACAGGGGGATCTGGCAGCTTCAACACCTGTCTTCCGGCCAGTGTTGGAGTGTTCAAGCAACCACCCACCTCACACATTCCACAGATCATCACCAACGGCGCATTGGAAAGGATTATTACTGATTTTTCCGAGTCGTCACTCAGTCTCGCCTTGGTTACAAAGTTGTATGATCGGCTTCGTGAACTTCCTGTACCGTCTGTTGCAGGAAGACGGGTAAAACTTCCATGTCTTACTTTCAAACTCGGGCGCCCAGTACTCTCATCTCGGAATGCGTCAGAACGAATTTTCCGTGCACAGACAAGTACACTTGGAATCGTGGAGGTCAAGACCGAGGGCGATCTCACCCTGCTTGGCTCTCTGTACCTCATTCACCCTTGGATTGATTTTCTCCTGGACAGACAGCCCATCCGGGGCACAAGGACGATATCCATTGATGACCCGTCTGTTCAGCTGGGTGAGTCACCATTATTTTCCGTCCCTCTTTGATACATCATTGACAGTCTGGAACACAGAAACAGGGCAGCGCATTGGGCTGTCCTCAGATGAGCGACCTACCTCGTTCTCGTCTGATAGTACATTACTCGTGCCGCCTTCGACTGTGTCGTCAGAGGCACAACAGGCACACGTACTCCAATTTTTGGCTCGGCTTAGACAACCGTTTGGTGCACTCTTGCTCACGCGGAACCGCCGGAATGTGGAGGAATACACGAGGGTTGCTTCGGAGAGCCTGGTCAGAGTTCTGGTGGAGGTCACGCCGACGACATTGGAGAAGCTGATAAACGGTGTACGGGTGTTGGACGTGCTTTAGGAGAGTCGTTTTCTTCCGACACATATTCTACTCCTACATGACTTGATGACGGGTGAGTAATGTATATGGTTCACGGTAGACCATGGCCAGTACTGCGGGCTAGACCGTCACGCTCGCTGTCCCACAACTTCTACACACTCGTCTATGCACGCAATGACTCGGACGGCGATGCCCGACACCATATCCATCTTGCACACTCGGCTCACCCGTTCACATCCACCAACACCGGTGACCACGAGTGACCACACAATGTGCAGCTCATGACAATGCCATCGCCCTCACCTCGTGCCTGCCAGCACTCGCCAGGCCACTCAATGATGACGAGCCCACAGTATGCAGGACTCATCGCTCTCGCACACCCATTTCTCCTTTGCATGTCCTACCAGGTTGCACCGCTATCGCCCATTCGCACCTACGACGATCACGACAGCGAAGCGCCATAATGTAGTTGCACGTGCAAGACGGCAGAATACACAATTATTGCCTCACGTTGCCACAATTGCTACGAGCAGACCCAGACAAGCCTGACAAACGTGCCTCGTCTCATGGGGGACAGCCCTGACCGTTATCGAGCGCGCAGCCGAGAAATCGATGTTGAGGCCCGCCCAGAGGTCCAAGAGTCCTCTGGTAAGACTCAAAGGCACACGTCGTGCATGGGCATACCAGATCGGGTGCGTCTGCCTTGACGCCACACACGATCGTGGTCTTGCCCATCCATAGGAGTGAGACTTGAGCGAGTGAATGGTTGTGCCGATCGGACTTCAATCACCGGTGTACTGGTTAATCTAGGGCGACGGTCTCTGTGGAAACATTGTTTGTCTTTTAGTTTACACCAGTCTATGTGAAGCGATTCAGTTGTAGGACAGCGGATAACGGGTTGACACCGGACGGAATGGGTGAGTGAGTGAGGGGGAGATGGTGAGCGGTGGGGCGAGGGGTTGTGGAGCGCGCTGCCAAGCCGTCGTTGGCGACATCTGGTCCAACAGTAGGACAGGTAGGCAGGCAAACATGCGAATCGCGCTATCCCCAGGGAGAGGCGAGTGGGTTCATAACGGCGTAATGAAGCACATGACGTGGGTGGGGGCGACAGTGCTCGTAGAGAGCGCCTGCACTGGGATAAGGTGACACCCGTGGCAGATACGGGTGCGGGATCCACGTGGTCGCTTTGCCAGGGTGTGTCAAGCATAAATAATAGTACTACACCAGAGACTGAATATATGCGTCAGAGTTGGCGAGAAGCTCTGACAGCCGAGTCAGAAATGGGATAATTTAGTCCTACAATGCAGCGTTGTCATCAGACGAGGCGACAAGAGCTAAGAGCGATGGGTCTTACCATAGGATGGGTGGAACCTTTCTCGTGCACAATGCATACATCCATTCGTTTTCTGCAATGGAAGGCGGGCGACTATTCTCGAACAGGAAATTGCGGTTAATTGTCGTCTTAAAGCCGAAGGGGGACACCTACTTATTTCCTTGGAAGAAAAATAAATGAGACGTCGTCGGCCCTTTCCTAGGTTCCGAAAACGAGAAATCCGCATCGGAGACTACATGGCTTAGAGATGGACATTGACTGATCAGCCCGTCTTGTGTTTGCCACCAGAATTTCGAGCACTCACTCGTGTTCGAAACCTTTGAAGGCTTGCATCACTGGATAATCCTTTTGGAAATTGGCTGCGTACGAGGGTGTCGTTGCGGACGATGCTGTGGACTATTTTTTTTCTAGATCGTCTACTATGTGTTGTGTGGCAAAGCATGTGGACAATAATCTATCCTTCACCGACTCTTGTGTGTCCGCGAGAGCGAGGTGCTGGAGGGCGCAGTGGTGATGGGTGGAGCGAGGGGCAGGTGGTGGACTTGTTGGCTGATATAGGCAGATTGCTAGCTAGAGAACCGACAAGGATGCGCTCTTTATGGATGAAGAAGCGAGACACTGGCTAGTGGTACAACGGGGTGTTCAGTACCAAAAAAACCATTGGTCTGAGGGGGATTTCTGTCGCTGCCATAGACGCCATTAGCGTCTTGTCACCGTCTTGTGGGTTGTCGCTGAGGTTCAAAAATCGACTGGATGTGGTTTGTTTGCGGGGGGAATACCACTCAGCGGAGTTGTCCTCCAAGCGACCATTGGACAAGTCTCCACCTTCTTCTCGTACGTCTGCAAGCCAGATTTATTTTTGAAGCATTCGTCGCACAGTGTCGGCGTACAATGTCACCATCGTCCGGATATTCTTCCCCGGTGTGGTGTGCTGGATGAACACCATGTCGGCGTCATTGCGCATGGCCCAGCGACAAGCAAAGACATCGACAACACTAACAGACCGAGGATGGGTTACCTGGGCTGTCTTGTCAAGAGAACCGTGCGGTGAAAATGTCCATGGTCTTGATCGCAGCGGGTCATACACACTCTCTGTTCGTTTGGCACTTACTCGTGTCTCGTTCGCGCCTTGAATCAAGGCGTTCCCTTCACTGCACTTGTGTAGGTGGACGGGCCAGCTGCAATACCAATGTAATCTGGGTATATGCGCGTCAAAATGACTCGGTGAGTGTCTTGATTCACTCCAAATACACTTCATATGTGAGGGACAGTCGTTTAGCCTATTGCTGGGCCGCTCGATATTGGCTGGTCCGTGCATCTGCCCAATCGCTTGACATGGGCCAGGGGGAATTCTAATCTTGCAGTCATACTACTTCACACAACGCCTTGATGAGCTTGGTGTGCTTGACAGACACAAAGTTGAGTTGTACATTTGGATTCATGGTCGTCTTGAACAAACTTGCCTGTGTTTCTAGCGTGACGTGACGCAACCCCTGTCTGTGACCAATGTCACACTTCCTATCTTCCCACCCGAGTATGTCCTTCCTACTAGCGACAGTCCATTGAGTTCAGTGTTTGAATGTGCAGGTATTTGGGGCGTACCGTTTTGTCTGCGCGCGTACTTGACGATATGCATGTTCTACCCTACCACGGATAATTGCAACATTCTTTATCCGAAGCCAACAGCGTTCCTATCCTGTGTTCAGCCAGGCTCAGGACGCACCTTGACCTTTGGCAACAAGGAGTCACCTCGATCCATGCGTCAAGCGTTTACCAGCGAGAAGCCTTGAAGTTATCCTGTGTGGTCAATCGTTGAGATCGTTTAGCGGAAGCAAAACTGCAGCGCGAGTGAAGCAGTGGCCACTACAAACCGAGTTCCGCCAGGTTATACACGTTTGGTGCTGTCTTGCCGTCACAGTAACCCTGGCGGGACACGGAGTCTGAGTTAGTCTCCAAATCTTGTCTCTCTTTTTCGTTTTCTCTGCTTGACCTGACTCCTTCTGTGGTTTGACTGGACACCTCTCCCTTTCTCTTGCGCTCCTACCTCCGGACATATTGATGGATTCAGGACGACTCCCAGCCTACCGTTCGTCTTACCTGCTCAGATACCATCCTTACCCGAGAACAAAGTCGTCAACTCGTGAGAGGATCATGGTGGGATCTGTTCAGCACGAATTCTGGTTCTGGGAAACGCTTATCGTAATCCCGACTGAAACAGGCCCTAGCGCAGGAGCTTGAACGCCACGAATCAGTTCAAAAAAACAATTTGCATCAGGTGAATTTTTTTACCAACACGTTCTCTGGTCTCTGATCGACAATGAGCCTAGGAACAACAGTTTCTATTCACTCTCAATCAAGCTATCCACGGAGCTGGTGTTCATAATGAAGTCTGGCTGTGTCAGCGACGGCCAAGCATTTCTTCTCTTGTCGTGAGTGACTACCTCAATTCGCAAGTAGGGTTACTGCGCTCAACCTGCCTCTTCGTTGATCTAGGACCTTGCACTCTTGTACACCAAAGTGCACCCTGCGAAAGACAGCTAGCTTCGCTGGTAGAATTGCGCTGAGAAGCTGGTCGTATAGCTAAGATCTCTTTAGTGTAACATATTCTATTCACCAACTATCAGAAATCTTTCCATCAGTGCGAGTGTGGGTCGAGTTCAGCATCGGAACGCGAGCTTTTCCTCTGGCAGCACTCGTATAATGGCCACCTTGATGCCCTGGAGGATGTGTGGGCACTTCTAGGTGTGACCCACCTTGAGCGAACCGACTTTGCTACATGTCTGGGGCAGTTAGCGCTCACCAATATCTTTCAGATGTTGCTTCAAACAAAGTGTCTGCAGGCGACGACGACGACGACGACATAACGAATGGTTTCGCATTTTGCGAGCGCAACTCGTATGGTCGTTGGAAGACGAATGGGTTCGCGTGTGTGTGCATTGCCACGGGGTATCATCCTGCTCGGTTGCGCACATGGCTTGCCTTGTACATCGACCGTATGGGTGAATGCCATTCTCTCTCACACCATTTTTAACCTTCCCTTCACCATGCTTTGGATAGGGAAATGTATCCGCGCGGACATTTTGTACTACCAAACTTACAAGGAAAAGCAGGACACGGTTCATCCATCACGTATGCAACTAGTCTGGTGACTAGAGTCGTGGAGTGGTTCCAACAGTTGAGGATCAAGCATGAAGAAAAGCGGACGAGAGGGCACGACGGGTGCATGGTGGGCGGCTTCACTCATTCCATATAACGTTTATACCGTTTCACTCAGATTTCAAATGAACAAACCAGAGGGCTTTGGAGATTGACGACGATGGACCTCGGGAACTACCTGAGCGAATCCGCCAAAATGTTACTCAACAGCATGGTTGCCCGAGCCAACGAACCTGCTCGATATTCCTGTCCAGTGTAGTGCAGCGAGGACATGTATAGGCCTGGGGCTGCCACTGGCAAGAGGCATTGAATGATGCAGATAAAGCATGGCTCACGTTTTAAATTGTACGACGTCGCTGGACCGCTCTGACGCATATATCGCAGGTTATCGTCCTTGAACCCTCAGGCCATCCCGGTTACAAAAGAAGGCTGGAAGCGCTCTGTTGTGTAGGCCGCCGAGATGATGGAATCATCTTCAAAACAGTGTACTGAAGATACGCCACGTTCACCTATGCGGTGAGTCCTTTCCGCATGTCGGACGGAGGACAGTATGTGTCTAATCAACACAAGCGCTACATGGTTTCCTGCTATTGAATAGATCATCCGATTGTTGAGAACGCTTCGTGTATCTATTGAGACCTCACCAAGATGGTGAGAGGTTTACTGATTTCCCACTCTATTTACTGGTGAGTTGAATCCCAACATCAGAGCCAGTGCATCGTGTCCTACGCTCTCTTTTATCAAGTTACATCTCTCGGGCATCACGCAACATACATCAAGGCTTTTTGTAGATATTGACATACTGATTTGTGACAAAGATAAACGTGATGATAATGCTGGTAGGGATGTAAATACAGTGCAGGACAAAGAAAAATAGAGCTATATATCGATGCATCTAGATAGCAGTTTCACAACGCGGATCCGCAACACTCTTTACATACTCCATAGCCTCGGGTGTAAGTGTGACGCACTCCCACGCGGGATGTTCCACAGTGAATGCGCCTGGTGCCACGCCCGCAGCGTATGCGAGATGGCACAACAGGATAGCGAGCACGTCGACCGCTCGAAAAGAGGGTGCAACAACAAGGACCCTCGCTTCTTCCATGTATTCATCGGCTTGGTCGTCAAAACCCGGGTCGCACTTTGCGTACTCCTCGTTCAATTCTTCGGCACGTCCCCTCTCTCTCTGCATTGCTGACCACCACGATGCGTTGTGGTGTGGAAAGGCCCGAGAGAGAAAGTCGCGGGCGACTCGAAATCCAGAGGGTCGGAGAGCTGTTTCATGAAGAGGCACGCTAAGAGGAGTTGCAAAGTTGACCAAACGTACGAATGGCAATCGTATGTATCCCGTCGACCACTCGCTATACAACGTGCGCATGCCAATTGGCGTGATGTAGGTCAGGTGTACGAGGTGCGTAAACGGTTGGCCCTTGAGTGTTCGCAGCGCACGCACATCAGCCTCATCCTCCGCCAAGGCTATAAAGAATCCCGGAATTGCCTCATAGAGACTGCACCGTTCTTCTAGAGACGGCGGGGGTGTGGGAGGTCGGAAGAGGGACAGATCTGCACTGAATTCTTCCTGATTGTCTTCAAAATCCATGTAGAATCCATCGTCGCTCTCATCCTCGTCCCCAGAATCGACGCTTCTCTGCTCCTGTGTCTCACGAACCGCAAATCTGTGAACGGAGATTGTTTGCCAATCTTGATCCAACGTCGGTTCGATAACGAGCATGATTGGAGCCATGTCAATGACGAATAGTGGGGTGGGTATGAGGAAGCAAGTACTAGAGGAGTTCTGATTCGGGAAAGAATGAGCGAAAAGTTAGTCGCAGAGTGAGCCAGTTTATATAGGTAGGTTCACGTGAGGTCAACAAGCTGGACTGGCGAGGGGTGTGGGGGATGGTGGACATGGATACCATTATGTTCGTTAGGTGGTCATCGCTTTAAAAAAAACAAAGGTGCGGCAACTCACTATGGACATGCATATTAGTGGTGCTTACCCATTGTTCGTGGGGGCCCGGTGGACCAGTTCCATAGTACGAGCTTTGGCTATTCCCAGCTTACTTAATCGTAAGTTATCCGGGTGAATTGGAACCACGCACTGGTTTTGGAAAGAAAAACACAGCGATCTTTGTGACGAGAGTGAATCCATGATGCTTTGACACATATTCGATTCACTTTGACCCTGCTCAAAGTGGAAACAGTAGGCTCCGACCATTGTTGATTGTATGCCAACCCTTCTATATGGGCCCGCGGGCCTATGTGGACCGGTATCGGCATTGTGAAACAGAAATTTATGGAACGCGTGGATGGAAACAAAAGCCTGCATCATGAAGATGCCTACGGTCACACTCCCACCTTGTTGGAATGTCCAAGATCCGAGACAATGACCGTGCGTACCATTGCGAAACTAAACCTTTGATTTGTGCTTGTTAATGGATCGCATCAGAGGTAGGGAACGAACCGGGGTTTTCTAGAAGTAGCAGTAAGGAAAAAAATGACGATATCCATACCGTCGACGTAGACTCGTCGAGTGAAACCCCGATTAGGAAACCACGACAATCGCGCTCGCTAGGTTCGGCAATTGCCACGCCACTCATACATCAAGTCCTCACATTTTCGAATATGTATGCCTCACATGCAACACACATTTCCTGATCACTCTTGTTGTTTTCAGGTCGAACACACTTGGGTAATGAAATACACCTCTTTCCTTGACAACATGTTCTGATACAGACCTGGTCACAGACATTAGTGTCCACATTGTTTGTCTTCGTATGTATCCTTCTCCGCGTTCATGATGTTGATCGAGAGTGAAAACACTGTTCAATTTCAAGTTCGTTATTTTGGATTGTCTAGTGTCATGTATGTGTTCGCTGTTTACATACACCATCTTATACCTTTGGCGATGCTCACAAACTTCAACCACTGTAGATGAATGGGTGCCATCCTTGCGTTGTGAGCGCTCTCAAGTGGTTGCTGCGCACTGAAATTGTTTTGATCACGTTCAGTTTGTCTCCAACTCTTGTACTGATCTCACTCGCAGATTACGTAACATACTTTGTCGACAGAATGTGAGATTCCTTTTCACTTCCAGCGAACGTACTGGTGAAGATCCTCCGTGTGGGCATTATACCGCTGATCAAAGCTTATCTTTGCCATCCTCACCTTTTGCGTCGCAGCACTTGAATCGTTCCTCGTGTTATTTACCACGTTTGAAGTAGGTCAACTTGGTTCCGTGTCGATGCTATATGATAACCGTATTGCACAGCAGTGACTACGCAATTCTTCCAGTTTCCGTTTTGTAGGGCTGGACACGTCCTCTACACTATCTGGGGCGCAGCTTCAGATGCCACCCTCTCTCGTCGCCAACACATTTATCGAGGAGCTACCTCGAGTGTACGGCGCGACCAACTCGTTGCAATAGATCAATTTCATGAGCCTTTTCGTGACGGACGGCGTCCTCTACATTGTTGCGCACGTCCGTGTCCTTTTCCGTCCACGACGGGGCTCACTGCTCGCCGTGAGCGGTATCATGTTGTTTGCCCTCCTGGTGAGTGAGATGAATACTACGTTTGACTTAGGGACGTTGCTGCGAGTACGATCGTGTTTATGAATGCTGGGCGAACAGGATGAGAAAGTAGAGGGGCAGGAGGAGGAAGTTTGGTGCCGCGCATAACAATTCCCATGATGGGGTCGACAAGTTGGTGAATCCGGTGACTTGTTAGTTTAGGCACATCAGCACATGCTCATCTGGTCGCATGTTTGTATACATCATACTTATCATTGAACCTGATCAGTATTCGCCATTGAACTCGGATACACCCTGATCTCGGGAATCGGTCGCAGAGGGTAGTCGCTGAGAGGACCATCGTTCCTCCAGGACTGCCTTTATAGGTGTAACATATTGGCAGAGATGATGCGCAACAACAGAGCCCAACAGAACGGTATCGGGTTGGCACGGTTATCGTCTCCTCACGCATTAAGTTGACAATTCTTGCCTTACATCGATTGCCAGTACAAACCACTTAAATAAAACTAGTGTCCGTAACGATCCTATCGATCAATGAATGATGAATGATGAAACAAAAGGGCATAAGTAAAATCTCAAGCGCTCACCTACAATTAGACAGGTTCTGACACAAGTCGTGTCAACCCTGCATCCACTGCGTCGACGTTTGAAAGTGTGTCCGATTCGCGGCCATCGCTAGGGTCAGGGCCCAATGCGTCATTGGGGGCGAATTGAATGAACGAAAGTGGCTGTTTGCGCGGCCCGATACGCCTTGTGGTTCCCTCTGCAACACGCAGAACCAACATCTGTGGCGATATAGCCTGGGTCTGGTCAACACCGTTTTTCCAGCCGAAAGTACAACCTACCATCATCAATATGTACACACGTGAGAACACGACGGACACCGCGCTCCCGACCCCAAACGAGATCGCAAATGCGAGTCCACAGAGCGTAAATGGGAGTGCGGATTCGATGAGGAGGATGACGATGTTGAAGTACAGAGATGCATATTCAGCCCCGAGGGACTTCTTCACCCTTCTCGCGTGCAACACCAGTGGGACGCAAATCATACAGGTTAATATCAGGTTGAGGGTCACGGAGAGTGTGTAGTATGCCAGCGCAAGGCGAGATTCGACTCCAAAATAAAGAAAGTCCCCGGGTTTGTGGGAAGTCCAGCAGAGCATTACTCCCAAGACTGCATGACCGGGATATGAACAAAGCACGACCGACAGCAAAAGGAATGATGGTCACCAAGAGTTGCTATCCACAGGATACAGGGCATGATGATCACACGACGACTATCCCACAAGACGCAACAACGGTAAATCTAGAATGATGTGAGCTGAGTTCATTCGTCTCGTCGGGACCTGTTACCATTAGCCCATCCGTCATCTGTTGTAGAAGGACAGTCACCACAGACCCGAACAGAAGATACCACTCCATTAGATGTGCATCCCCATATGTGGTTGGCCCTCCAGGATAACCACGGTCGAGTATCCACATTTTCTGGCCGTAGTACACTGTTATGACCACAGAAGCGGTGACCAAGAGGAACGTGACGGTGCTAAAGATCGCGTAAGATATGTTATTGTTCCGATACGGTCTACGAGTCAGAAGAATGTGCATGGTCTTGAAGTAGATAATCATTTCGAAGCCTGACCATGGGTCTGAGTCCGTCATTGACACCTGTCAGGCAATCAAACTTACCGTACAAGATATCTTGTAGATTGACTCCAACGTAGTAAGCATTCTCGCCGGGTGATACTGGCGGGGCGACTGAAGGGCACGACATGGTCCTTTGCAAACGGGCTCAAACCTTGCTCTGGCTGGCTATGAGAGGGTATCGTGTTCCGTTTGTCATCGTATCTGACAGCGTTAGCCGAGGGTCGGCGCCGGCGGATTCAGAGTACCGCATAGCCCTTCGTCAAAGAGCTGCGCAGCTATGGGAGTGTTGAGAGAGATGGGAGAGAGTAAGAGAGTAAGCGTGGGGAACCAGGGAAACCTGTTTCATCATTGTCGAGACGTGACCGAGCCATTCTTGGAATTTAGTTCGAAATCAATCCCGCACTATGAAGTAAATCAGAGACATCGGAGAAGCATCAAACGCACGTTTTTATAACGCTACAAGATGTTATAAGACGTTACAAGACGTGCTTGGGGGCCGATTGCCACGTGAAGGGACCAGATCAACCGAAACAGATGACAATAGTGTGAGAGATTGTCTTCAAGGCAGAACGAAAGTATAAGTGCTTCCTTATATATCGCTGTGTACAGCTTGCTCGCTAGTAGGATCTTTAAGTAATTTCTTGTTCCCGGAATACGAGCCTGAAACAATCTTTGATGAACATACACGTGTACGAGGTTGTGTTCCAGATGTGGCCGAGACTTGCAACTCTCAGCACAGCCTGAACGCTTGACCTGTCTCTGCCGTGTTGAACTGACTTTCTATTGTATAATTCGCGTCATCCTGTGGTCTCGTATAATTACACCTTGCTACGTTTGATAGGGCGCAGTTGTGGTCCTATCGGATAGTAGAGAACGATGCATACAAAATTCTGTGAGTTGGATAGTGCGAAAGATGGCGCGGTCTATAGATCGTCATTAAATTAGACCTCGTTCATGCTTGTCCAGATAATCGCCTCGCATACTCCACCAACGCTCTACAAGCGAACAAACACCATCAGTCATCCCCTTGTGAAAAAAGACAACGGACTCACCGAACAGGACGACCTGTCATGCCCTTTTCCTGGTAGGCCTGCGGTTGGGTGTACTGAAACGCGTTCACATACACATCAGCGCAGAAAACGAGCCGACAGAATACGACGTACTTCCATGGAACCTCCGATATCAAGATGGGCCCATTGCACAGCGGGCTGTTGCTGACCACCTTCCTTTGTCTCGATGCCATTCACAAACGCTTTGAGGAAGAGTGCAGCCGTGCATGATCCAGCAGGCCTGCCACCATACTGGAAAGAAAAAGGTAAGCATACAGCACTGCAAGCATGATGGCGACACACGTTGCACAGGTCCGCGTTGGAAGAATAGATCTGTGGACCATAGTCCTCATCCAGGGGCAAGCGCCAAAAGCGGTCATACTCTGATTCACCTGCAGCATACAGTTTTTGCCACAGCTCATCTGAAGTCTAGGTTCCAGATAGAAGATCAGTCCCGCTCTTAGATAAACCATCGGAACGGATCCGTACCGAGAATACACCAGTGTAAAGCTCGCCAACTGCAATGCTCACGGCTCTGTAAAACAGGGACTCGGACTTGGGACGGTTTAGATGCGGAACACAAGCTTACCCAGTCAGTGTTGCGACATCGATAACAGTGTGTGCATTGAACTGTGTTGAAGCATAGTGTAGTGCGTCTTTAGAAGGACATGTGAGCCATGAAATCAATCATGTGACGACACGTCTCACCCGCGAGTACTAATCTGCCCTCAGCATCGGTGTCATCGATCTCAACAGATTTACCGTTCATTGCATAGATCCTAAACAGTATAACGCGAATCAGCTGGTGGTGCTTGTCAGGACAGAACAAGAATGCCACGAACACATCGCCAGGTTTGCTTGCACTCGGACCTGGCAAATTCTCACAGAGAGGGGTCACTGTGACCACGTTGATCCTAGCATATAACCGTGTATTCAGTCGAATGCGAAACATATATCACAGTAAGACAACGTACGGCAATTTCAGTTGCGCGATCGCCAACGTGGCTGCAAGGACGGCAGCAGCACCACCTGTTGCAAAGTTTTGGGCCTAATCATGAGCAACTTTCAAGGATCTCACCCATGTCGGCCCGCATTTCCTTCATGCCCTAAATGCCCGATAAGTCGTGTTTGATATTAAAAAAACTGAGCACAACGGCGTACTTGACTTGGCTTGAGGCTGATTCCTCCAGAATCAAATGTGATGCCTTTGCCGACGAGGGCAATTGGCTGATCATTGGCATTGGGGGACCCATTGTAGTGTCTATAAAATGTCGGCGAGAATCCACGTAGTAATGGAAAGACGCATACACTTCAAGGAACTTGGCAGGTTTGTCTGTTCCCCTGGTCACCGAAAGGAATGTCCGCTATAGGTGGCATAAACAAACACACATTTTGACTTGAACAGTGATACATACCATGCCTTTCTCAGCAGCCCAAGCTAGAAAAGCGAGGAGTCGATACAAGAAAAGGAAAGTTCATGATCCATACCTTCATCATGAACAATAAGATTGACATTGTCGAGGTCCTTGAATGCTTCTTTGGCACGCTCGGTGAATGCCTGAGTAAACCATCACGATCAACCTTGGACAACCACGGTGACACTAACCGTAGGTGTTAAAATGTTTGCAGGCAGTTCTGCGAGCTGAAAAAAGGACGTTGTCACGATAAGATAAACATGTCGAGAACGACACACTCACAGTACGAGCAAAGTTTTGGGCATTGGCATAGACTACACCACGATCCCAGTCTGTAGACGGAACAGCTGGCGTTAGCCTGGGTTTCTCCGGAGCAGTATCTCTTTTGCGGGGATCAAAGGGAGAGGGTGGCGTCGTCTTTAGTGTAAAGTCGTACAACGCCAAGTGGGCAGCGACAGCTGTTGTTCTGTGAGACATGGACATTTCCAACACAACAAGACATCTCACCCGCTGCTTGGGGATCGTTGGATGCATCAACGACCGCCCCAGAGACGCCTTCTCCAAGACCTTTGACGCCTTTGACACCGCTCCCGATGGCCTTTCGGACGATTTCACGACGTGCGTCGCCTTTCTTGGTCTCAAATCCCTCACCCAGCGATGTGAGGGCGGCGATGTCCGTGCCTGCGCCTAGACCATAAAAGAGGTGGGATGTGCCCGTCTTTGCAGGTTTCTTTGACGGTGGTAGTTTTGCCCACAACGCGGGTGGGTCGATGAGGAGGCCATCGCCCTTGCTGGGGTTCGCTGGGTCGATGGGGACAACAAAGGCTCTGGACGACATTGATCTCACAGCTGACAATCGCTGTCCGGCTCGGAAGACAAGCACCCGCATGCCTACCAATGGAACGTCGGGGTTCGGATGTGGAATAAACACATCCACTCGATGCCATGACCACGTCCAAGCCTTCGTCCACAATAATGGACCTCATCGCACATAAAACCAGGCTACTTCAGCATGTTCGTTGTTTGCAAAATGTACCCAAGTGACCCTCTGAATCGCCCAGCAACACCAGAACCAAATCCCAAACGCACACTGCAGAGGACTATATCATGCGCATCACTCGACACGATCTGCCCTCCGAAAAGGAAAGGCATCCGTCGATCCATCAACGAGATTTCCGAGAATTTGCTCAAGAGGAAACACTCGGGCGACGCTGCCAAGAACACGAGTCGTGACAAGGCCACTTCAAAGACGAAAAAGGACACAAAGAAGGCGACCCAGAATAGCCCTGACAAGCTCTATAGTGGCATTTTCCTTGAAGAAGACACACCAGTGATCGCTCTCGATGGCGAGCCCGAGGTCGTCGACCCGTCCTCGAAAAGCGAAGAAGCTTGGGAAGACAACCTGTGTCCCAAGTGGCCCATCGAGCACAATGTCACTGCGGATGGTTGTGTCGTCTTCCAGCCTCGACAGTTATCCAAGGTGGGTATCGAGGACATTCAGCTCAACATCCAACCCTACGAATCCGACGTGACCATTTGGGATGGTCTACAAGTGTCAGTGTCTTTAGCATTCGTGTGCTATCCGCCGTGTGAGTAGACGACTGACGGACATGTTTTACATAGTTCGCATCACCTGTACAAGTGTCGTCTCTTTCTCAAATGTACGGCGTATCCGTATGACAGCGTCTTGCTTCCATGCATCCGCCTCGTCGAGATGCGGTGCAAGACGTCCCCCATCCTCGGATCACGCTACGTGTTACCTGTCCTCCAGACGTCCTACCGGGGTGCTTCTCTCAGCAAGTTCGCGAACGGAAAAATCGAGGTCAAGCTTGCGGATGGCATCCACGTTGACGACGTATGGCGTACACTCCGGAAAGAAGACGGTACTTGGGGCTGGTACCGAGATGCATACATCCCTGTGCCATCTCGGTTGTTTGAAAAGATCGACTACCGCGAGTTCAAGCTGATCAGTCGCGTATGGTTGGGAGATGAGTATTTGGAGTGCCAGTCGACGTTTGGGATCTCGATGCTGCTGCGAGCAGTGGAGATGAAATAACGAGTGCAATAGCTATGTATGATCTGGAGAACCTTGACTAGTAGGCTAATATGATCACGTGATCTGATGAAGTGGTAGTCGTGACCGAGAATGAGAAAGTGCCAGACCACCATGCAAGGTAAGTTTCATCCCC
The DNA here is from genome assembly GCA_038094075.1 of Xerocomus spinulosus. NCBI lineage: Eukaryota > Fungi > Basidiomycota > Agaricomycetes > Boletales > Boletaceae > Xerocomus > Xerocomus spinulosus. Next base: position 41,088 of record JBBPTN010000066.1, on the reverse strand, counting down.
GCTCTCTTTCTTCCCTTCACCATTCGATCCCTTCAGCGACCTCCTCCTCCTCCCCTCCTTCCTCTCACACATTCACCATCCCAACCGACTGCGAACAGTCCCTCGCTCAAAAGTGTACCCGATGTCCATACACTGGGCCTATTCACACTTTTCCCCCACGACGCACGGGCGGAGGTCATCTCAAGGTTTGTACGGCCTGCATGGAGAAGCAGAACGCACGCAAGGTTGCCTCGGAGCTAGTCGCCGAGACTTCTGGGCGAGGTCAGATCGCAACCGCCGCCATGTCCTTTGACGACTTTCTCAACCTCGTCACCCTCAACAAGAATCGTCCTTTTGATTTTGACACAATGGTCAGCGTACCTCCAGGGCTATTTGTCGCCGGCGAGCATTTGTACAATCGTTCGAATCGAATAAGGGATTTTTTGGCCGAGGCATCAGATTATCACTGGAAGTATGTCCTATTCTATTCTAATTTCCCCTGCCTGGGCGCTCATATAGGCACGTATTCGCAGTCAAAAGAAAACAAAGCGGGGTGGAAAATCCACCGTCGTAACCTACTTTTGTGCCCAACTTGAAGGCGAACAATCCAAATCCCGTACTCAAGACTCGGACCGCAAATCACGGAGTCGGATCACACGTTACCACTGTGGTGGTTGGCTCCGTATTACCGTCATGGACGACAATGAACATCTATTGCGGATACGCATGACTCACGCTGAAGCTCACCCCAGCTTTCCAGCATCTTTTCGAAGACCACCGCATACATCCGAGTTTAAACTGGAGACAACGCCGAAACCAGTGTCTGTTCCTGTTCCTGTCCCGCCACAACCACCTGCACCACCTCCGATGTTTGCAAACATGCCGCACCCGCCACATTTGATCGTAGAACCTGGCCCACATGCGGGACACCCACCAGTACACCACACCATGCCACCCCCACAGCCATTACACCCTGACGCACAGGAAGAAGAGGATCATCCAGTGGCGGAGGGCACGCTAACAGCCGAAGAGGTACTACCTCAGGCAAGACACAGCCCTGTACGTGGGACGATCCCCCACAATGACCTCGGCCCGCTCACCCTCTATAATTAGCAACCTGTGGTCTATTTCTCACCAGAACAACTCGGTGGCTTGAAGCGCAAATTCGAGGACATGATGCTTGCTGCCAGTGGTCCCGTACCTCCAGAACTCGCGCGCTCACTTGGCTCGGTGTTCGACCACATTGAGCGGACAGCCACCGATGTAGATATAAGCAGGTATTCAAAGCGACAGAGACTCTAGCGGCCGTATACACGTCTACGCTTTGGATCCAGGCGCGGCGCGCGCTTTTTTGTTTATTCGTGTAGCCCACAGGACACAGGTCACGATTAGGCTGTGCGTGTGCTTGTATTCGCTCACCGGCGCTGCTCGTGTATATTTGCTCAAGTTTCAGTGTCGGTGACGTCGTTCTACTAGTTTCAACTGTCTGACTAGTAATATGCTTTTTGTATCGGATTCTAGTACACTTAGACCGTCTCTCATGGCATAATCAAACACACTACTGACGATGAAGTAACTACTCAGTTGGAGAGCTCGGATATGCTCATGAATGCCTGGAATAACGCCGGGACGACAAACGGTGCCCGACATTCTCTTTCCACATCATTTAGCGCCCGTTCTGCACGTACCCTCTTTTCCCTTTCCGCCTTCAATTCGATTTCTAATCGCAGCAAATCTACACACACGTCAGACCTAGGTAACACAACGAACAAGCGTGCAAGGGAGACGACGCGTACCATCACGTGTGACACGGGCTGAACCAAGATCGTCTGCCCGTTCACCAAGCCTCTCGAGTTCATCCAGAATGACCTGTTCCTGTGCCCGCATGGCCGTCAGCTGACGACGCGTATCCCACAGATCACGCTTCAGCTGGTTCACATCACGACGACCGTTGGCCGACAAGGCCGGACTCAAGTACGGCAGGCCAGGGCTAGAATGGTATGGAGGCGGGGGTCGTGCAGGCACGTCCGAGCTTGGACGAGATGGCACAGGACCAAGTGCAGGCGGCGGCTTTCGAGGGGTCATCTCGCCAGGTTCACGCGGCGAACGCGTCACCTCCTGTATGTCGGGGAAACCCCCGAGTGCGGTAGCTTCATTCTCTGGTGTGGGTTGGGGAGACGCTCTCAGTGTGTCTCCCGCGGTCGTTGTCGGTTGACGGTCTGCTTTAGGGGAACCGGGTGCGTGGACTGGCAGAGGCTGGGTGTCGGTCTGTCTGTCTGCGTTGGTCGTCTGTGTTTCTGGCGTATCCATTTTCTGGCGTGTCGTTGATGTTGAACTGGATGGGTTTTCTACACCACTCAGCGGTCGTTTGAGATGGGGTGGTTGTTGTCTGTCCAACCTGGGCTGTCGTATGATCGTATGAGGCAGCAAGACGAGTACGTGGATACGCAGAGACGTACTGCGCTGGGTGGACGTTTTGGGGGAGATGGTTGTGGTTTCGCAGGAGCAGGAATCGCTGGGGCGGGCACAGGCACAGTGTGTTGCAGGGGAAGATCGCTCAGCCTCTCTGCGAGTGTCCCTGGCAGAGCATTCTGCGAAGAGTGTCCCGCACCAACAGTAGAACAAATCAAGACACCACTAGGAACACGAGGTTAGGCAAGGTAAGCTAGATCTGGCAAGAAACGACGCGCTCTTGGGTTAGCGTGATAGACTGTCTGGTAGCACCCCGAGTGAGCGTAGAGGTAAACAGAACAGAGAAATGGCTCACATGGAGAGAAAATCTCGAAGCTTGCGTGCTTCCGGGTCGTCGCTACACAGTTTGAACCATCGCATGTGCAGAGAATCCTACGGCCACGCATGCAATCGTCAGCGCGAATAGACGCGGGTAAGCAACAGGCATCCGCGCACGGTCAATCCGTCTACCTTTGGGCTGGTCCCTGCCATTGGCCAGTGAAGGATAAAGGATCCATGGACACGGCGAACGTTCTTTTGCGATGGCGAATGTACACGGAGATGGGCAAGATCCTTTTTCAAGATGGCGAATTCAGCAGAAGCAGTTGCCGGGGAGGCGACCTGGTTGTATTTCGCGCCACGGTATTGGATGACTACCTCGAGACCTTCGACCATCGTGAACAACGTCAAGACGCACGTGCCAGGTCAACATTCATACAATGTTCAAGGACCCATGATGTACACTGCCGCAAGAGGTGCCTGTCGTCGTTCGTGGCGATGTTTAACTAGTTGCTCAGTTTCATTGACAATATTGTCGCATTGGTCAACCAGTCACCAGCGCGTCTTATTGAAACAAGCGCGGTGCCTCCTGGGTTCCTTACAATCGCTCTGTAAGCGCACGTTGTCCATGTCAACACAACGAGAGCCTACTCAATGTCAACCGGAAGGCCTCCAAGGAACCACGCCGTGTAGACCGCTGTCTGGTAGGAACATGGTGGACCATTCGTCCAACCGCGCATTTATACTACCATATTCTAGCATTCACTCCATCGCCCAACCAATCTCGATCACTCGACAAGGATTCAATAGGTACTTGCTCTTTCTTATCCGTACGGAGAACAGCCAGATGAATTATATTCCAGTTTTGCTTTTACGGGCACATTGTCTCTTTGCAAAGTTTCGACATGCGGGCAAGACTAGCTACATTGCAGAAGCTATTGCGCTCGATCGTGAGGCGTTGCGCATGTGCCCTCTCGGTCATTCCATGCGATTTGCTGCATTGACCCAGCTTGCAAAGCATCTCTGGCGTCGCTATTGGGAACTCGGTGGAATTGACGACGTCCATGAAGCAATTGACCTAAGCAGAGATGCACTCGTACTCCATCCCCTCGGACACCCAGATCTACTGACTCGTCTTGCGCTTTATCTCTCCACTCGGCACAGCCGACTCGGGCAGATAAATGATCTTAGTGAGGCCATCGTACTCGACCGAGCTTCATTGGCGCTTCGTCCACCAGGGCATCCAGATCGATTAGTGTCCTTGAATAACCTTGCGGCACATCTCGCCGCTCGGTACGACGAATTCGGGGACGTCGAAGATATCAGCGAGGGCATTGTCCTTGCTCGAGATGCTTTAGCACTGTTACCGCGAGGGGATCCGGACTGGGCAACAGTTCTGAGCAACCTTTCCATTCATTTTCGCTTTCGGTATGGCCGGTTCGGAGGAGTTGACAACCTCAACGACGCCATTGCTCTCGCTCGCTGCGCAATGTCATTTTCTCCACCAGGGGAGTTTAATCGATCGACACTTGTCAATAACGTCGCATACCATCTATCTTCCCGTTACAAGCTGCTTGGAGGAATTGATGACCTCGATGAGGCTATTGACCTTGAAAGAGAAACACTTGTGCTTCGCCCTCCTGGCCATCCAGACCGGGCGTCGTCTTTGAATGGCCTTGCTGTTCAACTCTCTTTTCGCTTTCAGCGGCTCGGAAGAATTCGTGACCTCGAGGAGGCCATTGTCTTTGGCCAATGCGCGCTCGCACTCTCCCCGCAAGGGCACCTAGATCGGCCATTATTCTCGCACAACCTTGCATCTTGTCTCTGGCATCGCTATCAGCAGTTTGGGAGTATTGATGATCTCAATAAGGCGATTGGCCTCGAACGAAACGCACTAGTGACATCTCACCCGCTGGGACACTCCTTGGACAATCTTACCCTCTGTCTCTCCGCCCGGTATAAGTGCCTCGGGGAGATCGATGATCTCAACGAAGCCATCGTCCTTGGTCGTAATACACTATCGCTTCGCCCGCCTGGATGTCCTGATCGATCTAGCTCATTGAAACACCTTGCGGAATATCTTTATATCCGGTTTACGCAGCTGGGCAAAGAGGAGGATCGTGATGAACTCTTTGATCTTTACGCCGAGCTGGAACATGTCTCGCATACCTTCTCTTCTTCTGATCTGTCTGCTGCCAAAGCATGGGCCAATGCGGCCGAACAATTCCACCACCCCACAACGATTATTGCATACGAAACTGCTCTTCGGTTACTCGTTGAGCATCTGGCAGCTCTACCATCATTGCCTCAGCATCTTACTATCCTCAAGTCCCACACATCGTCGCTTGCAGCGGATGCTTTTTCTGCTTGTCTCCGTAGTCGATCACCTACCAAGGCAGTCGAGCTTCTTGAACAAGGTCGGGGCGTTTTCTGGAGCCAACTCACTCGCCTCCGCTCGCCCCTCGATGACGTCGTCGCGTCTGGACCAAAAGGGAGGGTGTTGGCGGATAAGTTTGCGCATCTGACCTCACTCATTCGCAATGCCCTCAACTCTCCTGCCACGGACCAGCACGACCGAATATGCCGTCTAAATGTGGAGTTGCAAGAAGTTGTGTTCAGGATTCGTGCTTTGCCCGGTCTGTCTCGATTTATTCTCCCCTCGCTCTTCTCAGATCTCCAACGAGCGGCTAGTGGCGGACCAGTCATTATCGTGAATGCGAGTAGGTACGGTTGCGATGTGCTCGTTGTGTTTGCCGATAGGGATCCTTCCCATATTCCACTGCCGGTGACGAAGGAGGACATTCATAGTCTGTCATCAAAGCTCCGTACATTGACCGAACTATCAAGGAGGCTCGATGTGACCAGGGACCTTGGCCTTATTTTGCGGCAACTCTGGGCAGACATCGTTTCCCCAATCGTTGATCTCCTTCGGACTATACACCCACTTCAATCCCGCATCTGGTGGTGTCCCACTGCCGAATTCTCTCTTTTGCCCCTGCATGCGGCTGGTCCGTATAGAAAGGGCCAACAGAACCTCTCAGATCTCTTCGTCTCATCCTATACCCCTACCTTGACCGCCCTCATTCACGCCAGACGGCCCACTTTAGCGCATCCGGCGACCCAGCAGAAGCGCTTCATCGCCATTGGCCAAGCAAACGCGAGCGGCACAGACCATCTCCCCTTTGTCAGTACCGAACTAACCAACATTGGTCGACTCGTCGATGGCCACGCCACCTTTACACGCATCGACGGACACGCATCCTCCATCGCCAGGGTCTCCAGAGAGCTCGGAAGGCACGCATGGGTGCACCTCGCATGTCACGGTGTCCCCAACCAACAGCAGCCATTCGAGTCTGCGTTCGCGCTCTCCGATGGCCGGTTCACGATCCAACACATCCTCGGGTGCGAGCTGGCGAACCCCGAGTTTGCGTACCTCTCTGCGTGCCATACGACGGTGGGCGACGAAGCCTGTCCGGATGAGGCGATCCACCTCGCGTCGGCGATGCAGTTTGCCGGGTTTCGATCGGTCATTGGGACGATGTGGGCTGTGGAGGATGCCCATACGAGCAAGGTCACGTCGATGTTTTACAGCTGTATGGTGGACGAGGCGGGCGATTTGGATCATACACGCGCGGCTGCTGCGTTGCGCAAGACGATCAAGTCGGTGAACATATCGCTCGATCAACGCATTCTGTATATTCACCTCGGTGCTTGATCTTCTTGCTGTACTGCAGTGTGTGGGCCTGCATGTGTAAATGACACAAGGCTCTTATCCTAGTGTGCGAAAGCTACGCAAACGAGCCATGCGCAGGACTCGAGATGCTTTTCTCGGATATGGCGAACAAGGGCCTATTTACTCGACTCCATACCACAATTCTCCCGCTGAACAAATGCGGCCTCTGAGATGCAGTGGGCGTCGCATAGATGACCATGAGGATCCTGTTTGGGAGCTAGATCGCCGCACGGCGACCCGCCGATTATCCAGCTGCAGTAGTATTCCTTCAGCTCCAGATCATGGTCCGTTTCAATCGAATCTTGGAGAACAGAAAAGAAGGGTTGCAATCAACATCTGGCATTTTCTTCAGACTCGGCGATCCGTACATCGTCTTGAGCTTTGCTCAAGTCCATATTGCCGGCGATCCCCACTGGACTGAATTTCGGCCGTTCGTTTGCAAGCCAGCGTACCGGCGACAAACCAGCAACAAACCGGCGACGAACCGGCGACGAACACAGATGTGTAGTTTGGCGAAGTGGCTAAGCGAAGCAAGGATATAAACCAATCATAGAAGGAACATACGCATAGGAGTAGATACCACAGGAGACCAATATATTTTCAGTAGTCAGTAACAATGGCATAGAAAAACGTACGGGAGGAGTTGACCAAACCCATCATCACCATTATTGAAATTCTCATCATCGCCCTATAGGCCAGGGTATGATGAGTATATGTTGCTAGCATACCGAAAGAGAATTGGAGGTCAAAGCGGTGGTCGTTTGCTCGGACATGCGATACCGTGATAATCAAGAGTCTGCTGGAAGATTCGTCCCCAAGCCAATGTCTCGATGGCCACTGAGATCAAGAATTCGATGAGACGTGACTGAGCAAAAGACAGGACTCACATCGTTGAGGAGTGAGGCCCAATGAAAGTCATGGGTAACCACAATGTTCGCAGAGGGTCCCCGCTAACACAGCCATGTGCATCTGTCCCATCTATTTTTCAAGGATAACCGACCTTGTGGAACAGATGCTGATTCAGTGATAGCATACGATGCCGCCTTTCTGATAGGTAGAGTTGTTGGACAAGCCTCCGAGAAGGCGATGCGCAATCATCACCGTGGAGCAGCGCGGCTTGTTCTTCTTGTGCTTCAAGTTGGCACTGAAGTTGTTCCTCTACTTTTTTGTGTGCCGCGCCGTGGTTTTGTGTACTACATGACTCTACGTATCACTTTCTCTCTTGAGATGGATTACGATTGACTGTGTTCAATAAGCACTCCACCTGTCTCTGAAAACGAGCGTCCTAGGGAACGGTGTTGGTGAACGCTCCATCAGCGGAACGTCATCAATTCCAAGAGAGGCGCCACTCACTGTGTTCCGCGAGACGCACACAGTGCCTCGAGAACAGATAGCTGGCTCAAGTTCTCATTGGAGAAACCACGAATTAAGAGGCCCAACGTGTGCGCGAAATTCTCCCCAAGCGAATTCGTGTGCGTGGAGAAGTCACCGAATGGTTACGCGCCTTCAATACAATGGAGGCTGTCTCGACCTCTTCAAATCACGGCCGACTGGGCAGACCATGGTCAGCATGACGCTAGTGATGTGTTGTTATGTAGATGTTCGGTGGCATCTTGGTCACCTTCGTACGCTACGCTAGTCTGGCCAGTTTCTATGTATTGGATTAATTCAGTACTCTTCTGATACTGTGTTCAGAAGCAGGTTAGTTACGTGCGACATTACAACACACTCACATTTTCATTGCTGCTTGGCTGGGCGGCACAACCCTATCTCCAACTTCGATCCTGAGCATTTCAATCACAATCGTTCGATGTTTAAATAAAGCCTACGCGGTTCAAGTTTCAACAGTCGCTCGAGTAAAGACTTTGGTCGAGAAATCGTCGACCGAGACGCCCCTGTGGGCGGGGCATTGAACCAGCCTTCGAGAAGGGCGATGCGCGAGCGGAGGAGTGCGACTGGGTTTTCTTGTTCTTCGAGCTGGTGCCGGGGACTCACAAGGGCGTAGCGGACCAATAATGTTCGCCGCTGGCTGTGTTGCTCACTGGTGGCATCTGCTCAATCCCACGCCTATCGCCTTTAGCTTGTCATCATCTGGCGCCATGTGAGTATGCGTTACTACTCCCTTGTAACTTTCATCGATCTGATCGTTTGTGTCGTTCTCTGGTGTTCTCCGTACCTATAGCATCTCCTTGGCCCTGAATTTGGCGTTTGCCTTCTTACCTATACCCCGCATCCACAGCCCATCCATATATTAATTGTGCCTGCTCTGTTTGTGAGTCATATAAATTGCGTATTTGGGTCGACATCTTATCAGCTCGCCTTTCCCCCTGCTAGTCTCTTCATTCCCCAACCACCCTCTCCGTGTCCTTGATCACCTCACGCACTTCGCTCTCCGCTTCTGTGCTCGGTCGCTTCACTATATTTCCTATTTCCGACCATTCTCCGTGTCTTAGATCCCCCAGCCCAATATATATCCAGCTCCACTCTCCGCCGCTCATATTGACCCACTTTGCTCATCACCACTTTCGTCTTGTCTAACCACTGCACTATTTCCTTCTGGGTTGTAGCTCATCATTCTCGATCACCCTGACCGTTTCTACCCACGCCCTCGCTATATCCACACAGCACTTAATCGTCTCCCCACAAGTTCTGTTCAGTTGTCGTTTCCTCATCGATCGCCCCTTCTCCGTATACTTCTTTGCAACTGAATGGTCCGGAAAGATCCTGATGCAATCGCGTTTCAGGTCACTGGTGGGTTTCATCAATAGACTAGGGTGCATGCACGGGTTCATCTGCTTTATCAATTGCTAGTTGCTCGATTGTCCCTCCCATCCTGTCTTGCTGAAGATGACATCCGTGTCACCATTAGTGTTGGTGATGTATCTAAAATCACATGCTCTGGTGCCATATCAGAGGATGGCCAAACAGTAACATGGAACCATCCCTTCCTCTTGTGTGTAATTTGTATTCTGCACTGTCCCATGGTTTCTGATACTTTTTCCTCTACAGCACAGCATCTCCCTCCACCAGTGTTGGAATTGCCATATCCACTCTTCCAAAGAAGCTCACTCCTTCATGGGACAAGCAACCACTGGGTGATCAGATGGTTACAGATGTAGCCAGCTTAATAAAATCAGGGAAGAGATGGAGATGTGAGTTCTATTCTTATTTCTTTAACTTTGCTAATGGTATCCTAGGGAGTGTACCTGGACTATCTATTGGGCATGCAAGTTTATTCATGAAATGCAGGACCACACATGTCCTAGTGAGGTCAATGTTACTGTTAAGTTTACATCTGACTTGATGTGGTATTCAGGCTACACCAGATGGGCACAACTGTGTGCCAGCTCTTTCAAAACTTGCATTTAAGTTGACCAACTCTTGGGATCACTTCAAAAGTGTGTCCTGTGTGTCTACAAGAATTGAATTGGGTCTGGCAATGCTAGATCTCTGCCCAGTGGATCACAAAGATCACCATACTATTTTGGGTCCTCTTGGATATGCTTTTGAATCCAGATACTATCAAGATGGCGGCATCTCAGATCTGAATAGGGCTTTGGAAATTTGGCAGGCTCTGCTAGATCTCTTCCCTTTGGGCCATCCACAGCATCCTTATGCCCTGGGAGATCTTGCAGTAAGCTTGTGGAAACATTACTATATCCAGAAAAATATTGGAGATTTGAACAGGCTTATAGGGATGGAGCAGAGATGGCTGGATTTGTGTCCACCTGGCCACCATGATCATGCAAGGGCCCTCTCAATGCTAGCATTGTCCTTATGGGAGCGTTATAATGCCCAAGGTGACATGGTGGACTTGAATGAGTCTATTGGAATGGGAGAAAGATTGCTTCACCTTCGACCAGCTGGTCACCCACAACATGGTATAGCCTTAAACAACCTTTCACTGTCTGTGTTTGCATGGTATGAAAACCAAGGTAACCTAGCTGACTTGCATAGGGCTATTGATCTTCAAGAGATGTATCTTCAACTTTGTCCACCTAATCATCCACACCATGGCCTTGCACTTCGAAATCTTGCACTCTCTTTACTTAAAAACTACCACACAGTGAAAGATCATTCTGTTCTAGTCAGAGCAGTCCAATTGTTCAAGGATGCATTGGCTACCTATCCAGTTCAACACAAGGATTTTGCATTCAATACTGATGAATTAGCAAGGGCAATGATTATCTTATTCAAGTCCTCATCTGATAAGCAGTCCATACTGGATGAGGCATTTGATACCTATAGGCAGTTGAAGAGATGCAGCCCTGCAGTTTCACTGGATTTGTTGGAGGCAACACAAATGTGGACCCAGAATGCTGAAAAATACAACCACTCCTCAGCCTTGGAAGCTTATCAGACATCCCTTAATACTCTGGGTCACTTCACCTCCCTTACTTCTTCCCTGGACTCCAAACATGAAACTATGCAAGACTGGGTGGCTAATCTGGTCAATGATGCATTTTCATGTGCCACAAGGCATGGTGACTTCAAGCTTGCTGTTGAACTTCTCGAGCAGGGTCGCGGAATCCTGTGGAACCAACTCTCCCGCTTCGATATCTCAATCACTGCGTTGGAGAGTCGGGGTCCCGAAGAAGGCGAGCTAGGAAAGAAATACACGCGACTGAGTACGCACCTCAGGAGGTACGCCGAAGGGGATGACGGCCAAGGTACTGTGCCATACTGGCAGGTCCAGAAGGAATGGCAGTCAGTTGTGGATGAGATTCGCAGATTAGATGGGTTCTCTCGGTTCCTCTTGCCCCCTCTCTTCGAGGATCTCCAGCAAGCAGCTGAATATGGACCGGTCATCATCGTGAACGCGAGTCAATACAGCTGCGACGCTATCATCGTTCTTTTCTCTGGACCACCTGTCCATGTGTCGCTTCACTGCTCCCTTGACGACATCAACCAACTGTGCTTGCAATTATCAGAACTGATTCTGGACGTGCATGCATACGGAACGCACAGAGATTCATGGCTAAAACAGATGCTCCGTGACCTGTGGTCATCCGTTGTCGAACCCATCGTCACCGTCCTCCAGGATGACATCCGGCTCCCCTTGGGTTCTCGCATCTGGTGGTGTCCCACCTCGAAATTGACCATCCTCCCGCTCCATGCCGCAGGCCCGTATCGAAAAGGGGGGAAGAATCTGATGGATATCTATGTCTCCTCATACGCACCGTCTCTCTCCGCTCTCATTCGTACTTGCGATCGTATTCGCTCTCAGAGAATGGGCCATGAGAGTTCAGGAACGCAGAATCGGATCTCGTTTGCAGCTGTTGGTCAAGGTCGACCGAGTGCAGACACGAAGCTCGGCGAGCTGCCCGAGGTAGAGCGCGAAATCCGCAGGATTCGCGACGAGACAGAGGTCCCTGTGGACGTGACATTCGACGTCGTCACCGGGGATGAAGCCACGATCGAAGGTGCCGTACGAGCATTCAGAGACCACCGCTGGGTTCACGTCGCCTGTCACGGTGCACAACGCGCCGGAAAGCCGTTCGAGTCTTGGTTCGCGATGGGAGATGGCAAGCTCACGCTGATGCGGATCATCCAGGAACGCTACACGAATTCCGAGTTTGCCTTCCTTTCTGCGTGTCATACGGCGGTGGGAGACGAGTCGACGCCAGATGAGGTACTCCATCTCGCGGGTGGGATGCAGTTCGCGGGGTTCAATGGAGTAATTGGAACATTGTGGAGAGTGGATGATGCGGAGGCGCACCGTGTGGTCACCAGGTTTTACAAGGAGATGTTCAAACGTCCTGTGGCCAGTTTCGAGCACGCGGCTGCAGCACTGAATGCTGCAGTAGTGGAGTCGGCTGACGAGGTGGCCTTGGAGAAGCGGATCGTGTTTGTACATATCGGAATTTGATATCTTCTACAGTGCGTTCCGCTTCTTCCTGTACCAACGATCCTATACTGATTTCGTTTCTTCCGGACAGTGTGCTTCGTGTTAAATCTTGTAATATTGTAGTATTGACGCTAGGATCGTTCTCTGCAAACTAAAGTATGAACCTCTTCATTATTTTGTACGATACATGGCTGGGCTGCGATTGACTTTTCGTTCAATGAACATTTCACTTGTCTCTGAGAGCAAGTGTGTCAGGGAGCGATGTTTGTGGATGTCTGCGAAACAGCATGAGCGTAGAGCCTACGATTCCATCCCTTGTTCCCAGCATCTCCAGAGAGCTCGGCAGGCACACACGGGCGCACCTCGCCTACTACTGCATCCCGATCCAACAACAGACATTCGAGTCTGCGTTTGCGCTCTCCGACGGCCGGTTCACGATCCAACGCCTACCCGCAGGAGTTACTCCTAGTGTTCGCCGGAAATCAACAGTATGTTCACCATGACTAGAAGCACTGCCTTTTGGTTGCTTTGCATCGAGCGTCCCATCGCCACGCCACGCAATTTGGGAAACGCTGCCTAAACCGCATTCTGGGCAGTTTAGAAGGAAGGCTGTTTGGCATCGCACCAGAAGCTTGACTGAACTTGGACATGAGTCTGCCTTGACGCTGACCCATCGGGTACCCAAGAGACCGATTCGTATCGCGATCTTAAACCCGCGTGAATACGTGGACCAACACGCCATTCCAGTGCGCACGTAGTAGTCTCCAAGGTGTACGTCGGTACATCATTGCGCCTCTCGATCCCCCGAAGGTGGGCCGCATGATGCTCGTCCAAAGCGTTTTCAAACGCTGCCATCACCAAAGCAAGTGAGTCAAGGACTCCAGTAATCAGAGAGTGGGAGTCGGGGCTGATGATGGGTCTCGACGACGATCGACAGCATAATCATACCACTCGATCGGAGGTCCTTGTTTAGCAGGTCAAGAATTTCGGCGCCTTTTGGAAAGACAAGAAGCGCACCCTCGGTGTTCAAATCTTGTCTGTAAATCGGCGTTATTTTATTTTCTCTTTTTCACGAGAGACATACCTCTCAGATCTGAGACGTCTTTGGATGATCCAGAGAGAGAAGGAGGTGAGATGACAGGCTCCGCATCCCTACTAATGTCTAATTGACATTGATAGATGCGAGTGAAACCTTCTGGAACGCCGTGGTGAAGATGAAAGGGATGATCCGGTGCCTAAGCACATGTTGTTCAAAAAGGACGTCAAAGCCGCCGCTTTAACCACGAAGGGAGTCGAACAGCAGAGTGCCATCGTTAACCACAATTGTTGGTCAAGTTGCTGTGGTGTCCTGAATGGAAGGAAGCCATGTTCCGTGAGCTGTTCTTGGCGCAAATGAAAGGGTTCAGTGTAAGCGACGTTGGTTGTCTTGGCTGGGTTCGATACAGAGACCTCTTCACAATACATGCAAATGTATGAATACAACGTCGTGCAACACATCCGACTCCAACTAAGAATGACGTCTAGTAACCTGCATTCCTCAAGTAGTCCGCCAGACCCTCAACAACGGGAGTGACTTCTGGCGCCTGCGTTGGGTGACCATACTCTGCGACTAGGATTGCCTGCTGAGTCTTGACTAAAATACAGCCATCAGCCTAGAACACGCTCAGCCAACAGTGCAACAGTGATATCGATCCCAGCGATGCTTGCCTGCTTCTTGCCATACACGTGCTTGTCACTGCATTGGAGAGTGAAGTACTTTTGTCCAGCTAGACGAACACCGTGCGCTTGTGTCTCCGTTGGGTTGTTGAATGCACCGATCACGGCCTTTTGTTCTGCAGGCGTAAGCTAAAGCAACGTTGAGCAGGCGTAAAAAGAGAGAACGAGCGTGTACCTCGTATCCGGCAGACTTTGCCCAAACGCCACCCTTGACACCTAGAATGGCGGCCCTTTGCACCTTGCCGGATCCAATGAGATTCGAGTCGACATATACTGTGAGCTGAGGTCAGAGAGCGATAAAATGTGTATCCAAAGCTCATCAGACCTTGCCACGACATGGGAGTAGACGGTCAAAGGAGAGAAAAGGTTGCGCTGATTATCAGGTGTATGTAAGCCAGTGCTGTGCTTCGTCTTTGCACCCAAACATTGTCTGGTACGTCTCGTACATTTTAACCGTTTACCTCTTCATCAGGTCATGATGATGGCCACCATTCAATGAGGTCGTCCCAAAGATTCTAACCCTGAGACGCAGCTGATACCAGAACTCCTGGTTCCTTGGCTGTGCATCTTCATCATTACCCGACGTTCATTTCAGTGTGATATTCCACTGAGTCTTTGTGTGGGTGAGGACGACGCCCACGACCGTACACAGTTTATGTCGCCCACACCTGTTGACCATTTTTTCCTAGAATGAATCTCGGCCCGGAGACCCGGCTTCTGCAGCTCAGATGACCCACTACGATAAGCTCGGTTACACAGGATGTTGCCAATGGTGAGTATATTCCCTCTACAGTGTGTGTGTGGAGCCATTCATGTCCGGTCATAACACATGTAATCATGGTGCACACCAGATTATGTCGTAAAAGTGTTCATGATCCTTATCGTCTCCGCCGTCAGGGCGATCTGGATCCACGAGTCATGGAGCTGAGTAGGGGATAGCGTGTATACCAAAAATTACAACAGGATGCGATACATCAAACCCACAAGCGACGCGAAAACTATGCAAAACACAAACGAGACATACAAATGATCGTATACATATCGTAGAACCACCCAAACCAAATGAGGAATGCATATAAAGACAGTGTGCACATACAAACAACATCGTCGTCCACAATCCGCTTGTGAAACGTTTCATGAAAAAAGTCGTCACAAGTTTACGTCTGCACGGGCAAATACATCAGCCAGAACGCATAGCACGTCCACATCGACGTACATAGGATGTCACGGTGACCCAAGAGACCGGATGATTGACTTGTTTGATCAACAACTTGATCTGACAGACCCGACACAGGCTCGTCCGCGCTACAATCTTACGACCCCGTCGATTGGTCGTATAACAACTGAGGGACTGCATCCGTTTGCAGCCCTGGCATGGGACCGTCAATCCGCGCGGTTCACGGAGGACGTCGAGCGGAAGGACAGAACAAGACCCAAACACGTCGTCGTCTGCGACGCGACCCTGGTAGTAGAGTGAGTATGCATACCGCATGCTCTTGTCCACCAACACTGCTTCATTGTGAGACGTGATCCAGAGCTTGGCTTTAAAGTGCTCGTAGAGCGCACTGATCATCTCAATGTCGTGCGCTGCGTATTGGAGGAGTTGTGGCATGAGCGGTCTCCCCAGCCATATCGTCGACCCGTTTGACTTGTGCATCGCAACAACCAGCGCTACAGGTTGATGAAAAAAAAAAAAATAGTCGATGGGTCAAGGCAGGCAGATGACGAGAGAAAGCGTACTCACGGTCCTTTCCCGTAGTCGCCAACTGTGCTTCTCGAATACATGCATCCATACCCTGCAAACTGTGCACGCCCATGAACAGATCTGGGTTCTGCTTGATGAGGGACAATGGCAGACGCCGACCACGGGCCGCAAGTCGGGCGATACGCTTCCACTCCAGTTCACCCCGCAACGACGAGCGCGACTCGATCTCTGCGAGCTGCAGATCGAGCACGCCTTGAAGTGCAACCTCGTACGTAGCCCAGATCTCGAGAAAATCATTTCGGCAGTCCCACATAATCTTTTTTACCGAGGGGGACGCGAGCAGGGCGAGAAGGGGACGGAGCCATGTGAGGGTGTTGCGCGAACCGAGTGCGAGGACGTCAAAGACAAAGATGTGCTCAGCGTTGGCAGTGCCAATGCACATGAGGGAGAGAACGCCGTCGTTTGCACCGAGATTCTTGCCCTCGCAGTCGAGGATGAGGAAGGGAGACCTGGCGAGGATACGTGTAGCATACGCGACGGCGGGTGGGCTGGCACAGTAGGTGAAGCTGGTGAGATGGTCGGGCATGGTCTCATCTGAGGGTTAGCGGGGTCACACGAGGCAGGGAGGCCATGTCGGTCAAATCTCCTATAGCCATCCGTCCACAGCATCTTACAAACACCCTCTTATGGTACACCATCACTAGTACACTACAAGCACACAACACATCCTCGGTGATAGAGTATGTGGCAGCAAACGAGTTGGCGTGTCCGTGGTTCTTCCGGACGGGAATCGGTCCAGATAGTGGTTGGATGGGCTTCGCCAGCCCCGTCGAGCGAAGTCTTGCTTGTTGAGACTCGCTTCCTTGCCCTCGAGCGGACGCATTACGATAAGAGGCTGCTAACCGGTACGAAGTACCGGTAAAACCTGACTTGCTTTCCTAGGCGCAACAATGCGAGTGTCACGATACCTACAGAGTTGTTGGCCTATTTGGGTGACGGCCTCGGTGTCCTCACTAGATTCAAGCGCAACGCGTCCATTGGAGCCTCGTAGCTTCTCCCCCGAACGTTTCTTTGGCAGCTCCGTCGAGTCCGGGTGAACCTACCACATACACAGTTGGGGCTGGAATGCTGTTTCTCGATCCTCGCTCCATGTTGATGCTGCACCTACCGTTGTCCGCGGGTGCGAATCCTGGACACGAGGTGGGAGACTCTCCGAGGACATCTGGGCATCGAGCGTAGCATTCAAACTATGGTGCAATCTGGAATGCCCTGCAGCGTGCGCATGTCATGTAAGACATGTGGTGTTTCAGAGGCTGCCATGAGCAAGGCAAATACGAAACCTGAGGGTATCAAAACCTACATTGCATGGACGCCTGGGACATACGCTCTTCAAGATCTCCGTCGCTGCGGACCTTGAAGAAGCATGGCAACTGAATAGAGTGAATATGAGATGCATACCATCGAGGTCGCGTGACCCACCGCTTCCTGGGTTCCACTGCTGCAGTCGAACAAGGAGATCACCTCGGCAACCAGCTGAGACATTAGACAAAGTCTTCACAAAAATGAGCGAGTCCAGTGTTTGACGTGCATCAACTGCACACTCTTTATGCCATGACAGGCTTCTCCCACGGGACGTCTTCTGCATCGTCAGCAACTTACGACAATGGCATGTCGTCGACTAGCATCTTTGAAATGTACAGCGCTGGTCGTTAGCATGCCCATGGTGGTCAGCAGTTGAGTTGGGGCACTCATCGACACTTTATCCATTCCCGGAAATCTATCGCTACTTGGTAAACGACCGTATAACTTTAGCAGAAATGTGTAGGAAAAAGATGGATCCAATGAACGCCAGCGAAAGAAGGAGGACAACAAACGGATCACTGGTTGAACAGTCAACATACACGTCTCATGTCTGCAAAACAACACGCACACTCGCAGTCCTGGTGAGTCGTCTGTGTATAGCTTGAGCATCGTCCCCGACGAACCACCCGCACCCGCTGCACGAGTGGAATTGGGTTTTGAAGCCTGTGCACCGCCTGCACGTCGGCTATGGTAGAAATAGAGTGAGTGTCCTTTCTAGCGACAAACTTGCTGCACGTACCGAATTTGTGCACCTGGTGGTCTGGCAACAGCGCTTGGCTTGCCATTCGAGGGGCTTTGGGGACGAGACGAGACGTCTGAGTCAGACTAGACACAGTCAACAACGAGTTAGAGAATAGGGAGGATACACACCATTTTGTGATGTTCAATGGACGAGTGCAAGATGGTGTCGTGGAAGGTCCGTGGGAACTCTCACGAGCATCCGAAGAAGTGGTCGGCATTTCCTTTTCCGATGGCTAACTGACACCCTTGAAACGGTTATTCTCTTAGTTTGATCATCCCTATAATGTCTCTGGTGCGTATGTCCACATCGACCACGACAAGCTCCTCACGCATTTTCAGCTCACTGCACTCGTCGCACGGGGTTCTGTCGTCCTCGCAGAGTACCAACAACCAGGCGGACGAGACTTTACACAAGGCACGTTCACCACCGCAAATCGGTCCATCAAACTCACCCCCCGCAGCGACCCAGACAATCTTATCAAAGATACCCCCCAACGACTCCAAATTGACCTATGTCTGGGACCAATACCTCTTTCACTACATCTCCGAGGGTGGCTTTGTCTACCTCGTCATGGCTGACGAGACAGCAGGACGGTGCGCAATGTCCACCTACGCAGGCCCATCTGACTCTGCGCACAGTAAAACACCATTTGCGTTTCTGATCGACTTGCAACGCAAGGTACGTCTCGTCCACCCACCCACCACTGCTCACCCACACCCCCTAGTTTACCGAACTCCCGTCGTCGTCCTCGGCGGTGGCGAATGCTAGCCCTGCCTACAGCCTTCAAGGCTCTTTTTCGCCCACCATCGCCTCTCTCATGCATACCTACAACACCGCGCCGCCCGTGGACCAAGTCGCACGTGCCCAAGCAGAACTGAGCCATGTCAAGGACATCATGGTCAAGAACGTCGAGCAGATTCTTAGCCGAGGCGAACGCATAGAGCTCCTCGTCGACAAGACGGACACGATGGCAACGCAGGCGACCGCGTTTAGACGTGGCGCGCGGACGGTGCGTCGGCAGATGTGGTGGCGGAGTAGCAAGATGTTGGCCCTCTCCATCTTGGTCGGCTTGGTGTTGCTCTACATCTTGATTGCGCAGTTTTGTGGCGCAGCACTGCAGTGTACAGCACCAGAGTGAGAGCGGTCTATCGTTGTCAGGATTCTTGTTGTAGCATTCTAACAGTGTATGCTGATGTATCCTCTACGCCATGTGAATTAGGTTGTACACACAAACTTGGTGTCAGTCCACAAAAACCATCCTCGATAACCTAGTTACATATAAAACAACAGAGAGCCTAATCGTACACCCCCAAGGCTACTTTTTTACATGCGTCCTTCTGCGTCCGCCCAGCAACACACATCCACAAGGGTACAAGGTATCGCGATTACGTTACATACATTACCCGGCCATGTCAACCAAACACGTTGGTTAGCCAAAACCAGCATAGGCATGATGAGAAAAGCAACGATGAACAAAAAAGTTCTCCGTCACATTCTAGAATGTCCGAACATGTGCAACAAAGAGAACCCGCCGACAAGCAGATGAAATGAAGAGAACAGACACCATGAACGGCAATGCTCACGCAAACGTCTCGGCAGAGGCACGGTACGCAGCAGCCTTGGTCCGCACACTGTTGGACTTGTGGCGCGTGAGGGGGTGTGCATCCGCCAGGACGTTCGTGGTGTCCTTGAGCGAGCTCGAGAGCGTCGAAGCTTCACGCAGACGCCGGCGTTCTTTTTCGAGCCGCTCAAGCCTCTCCTTCTCCAGTTGCATGGCCACATCGCTCGCACGCACCAACGGCTTCCGGTCCGGTGCATTACTAGAGTCGTCTGGGTAGTGTGCGACCGTTGTCGATGCAGAGCCAGGCAGTTGAGCACTCGAGGACCTGCGAGGGGGTGTCGTCAGACGCGACGCAGGTCGCGGAAGTGCCGGTTCCGGAGGATCCGTGCGGTGTTGTTGCATGTGTCCGTGCAGGGACGAAGAGGGCCTAGGGCTGTCGAGGAGGTCATGGAGCTTGGACACGAGGTGGTCCTTGTGTACCTCGGCAGAGTCCCGTCGGATGAGGTCCGTAGTCTCGCGTGCGCAAGTGTCCTTGCCCGAACGAGCACCTTGCACAGCCGGACGGTCAGATGGATGACGACGGGTAGGAGATGGAGGTCGGCTACTCATGACGATATCGTCTCGCGGTTTGGAACAGGAAATGCCAGCTAGCCAGTTGTCCGCGGTGATAGACATGGCCATGGAACTCGACTGGCGAGACGGCGGAGTTCGAGAAGGTATGGGAATAGGATCTACCTTGGTCGTGGACGGCTGAAGGTGTGCAGGGAAAGGATACGCCATGGCGGTGGCGTTGCCGGAATCCTCGAGTTCAGACTCTGGCTCTGGTTCCTCTTGAATAGGCGATTTGACGCGCTTTGCCTTTACCATCTCCTCCGGGTCAGAGTCGTCGGCAAGCGCCATCAAGGAAGGCGCGGTCGAGATCAATGGGGCAGCAATCTCTGTGAGAGGTGAGAGATGAAGGTCAATGTCATCATCAATGACTTTGCCTTTCGCCGAGTCCTCGCTGCCCGAGTTGGAGCGCTTCAGCCCATTCCTGTAAAAGTACTGGAGCTCTATTGTTCGAGGTGGTGGTGGTGCTGTCGTCGTACTTGAACGTAGCCGATCAAGTTCGTCACGTAAAGACCGACATTCCTGGTGTGCAGACTCCATCTGAAGAAACGGGCCTCAGGAAAATAACGCAAACACAAATGGATCTACTCACTTGGCTACAACTGAGCGTTAGCGCCAGATCGGGGATTCTGATAAGACGCCTACCCTTTCCAAAAGCTGTTCATCAGATCATAATGCTCCCTGAGACTTTTCTCGATGGCAAGTGCGGTTTCCTTTTCGTCACGGTTCGTGCGTTCCAAGTCCTCGCACTTGTGCTGGGCCGCTTCGAGTTGTGACGTCAAAGAGTCGCGTATCTCGTCACGTGTAGTCGACGTTTCACGTATCTGATCCGCTTGAACGTGCAACTTTCTCTGCGCCTCCAGAAGATTATGTAGTAAAAGGCAACTGACCCTGACGGGGGTATACTAGAAAGGAGATACATGAGATACTCGGCTCAGTGATCAAAAGGGTGGGAGGAAGCGACCTGATTGCCGGGCTGGGACTTGTAGTAAGCTCTGCACTCGTCAATGATCCGCCGAATCTCGTTGACTCTTCCGCCCTCCTTGACGATACGGGCAATATCATCGAGGAGACGCTGAGACTCGTCGTCGATTTGTGGGGGTGCGGTGACTGGATCAGAGGACGGTTCGACACTCGTTGCTCTCGTAGATGGATCGCGATCCACGTGGAGCTTTCGAATATCGTGAGGAGAGAATCGTTCGCGACAGAGAGGACACTTGTGCTGCATGAGATGGTCAAGACATCTGAAGGAAGATGAGAGACGATGCGAGAAGACAAGGACAAGCTCACTTTTGACAAAAGACATGACCGCACGAGATGGCATGGGGTACATTGGCCCCGGAGGTGTAGCCCTCGAGGCAGACGTCGCATGTCGAGTTTTGGCCGAGCACAAGCATGGTCGAGAGAGAGAGAAAGGGACTGGTTAAGGACCCCCTCAAGAGCGAACGGGAAATAGACGATCGAGGGATATAACGAATGAGCGCAGCCTGGCCTGGTGCGCGTGTTGGCCTGTAATGGTGCAAGCACCGAGGAGGGGCGTTTTCAGCACATTAGCTCTCTTACCAGAATATAAGGCAGGCACGAGGCCGCTAAGCGATGTGAGATCGAAGTCCGTTACACCCATCAAAATCAGCTGGGAGTCGGATAAGGGCATTTCAACTCAGTTTACTTTTTTCATTTCGGGCTTTCTGAGTCAACGGAGGGAAGGGGGGTATTCAGAAGATCCCCCTTCCGATGGGGGGCAGTAACCCCGCCAGGCCTCGTGTTTTCGCCAGGCTGTGGGTGTCAGAAACTTGCAGTGTTGCTGAACGTACCCAATAAGTGTCCGGACACACCCGTAGTACGTTTCATGGGCAGGGACATTTTTGGTCCAGATCCTAGCCAAAAAAACAGATTATATAAGCGGATATGTCTTGCTCGTCAGACGCCAATCTTTGGCTGGATCAATCGCGCCTTTGGTTGGGTGCCTACATTCCAGATTGGCCAAGGGTAGTCCACAGCATGGGCATGACCCAGCCATGGGTGCAACGCCATCTCTTTTTTTTTTGGAATGGCTCCAGCACTCCAATATCAGATGATGATCAAGTAAGCACTCCAGATCATCTGCCTCGCCGGCCCGTATCAAGGCACTGTCCCACACATCACTGGTGGTGGCAGGTGGCGTCGCATACCAACAGGAGACCGCAACTCTGCGCGCTGGCTTTTTGGATCATGTGAGCCCGGATTTTACGACGTTATCTTGGTTGGTGGCGTCCGTGCTCTTTGTTTAGCTACCCCAAGAGGGTGATCACGGTCTAGAGCATCAGAATGCGGGCCAGTCGGGCGTCCTGTCATCCTCTGACTGCGTCCATCTCTCTCTCACGATAGCATCTTGACCCGATAACCGGTACAGTGGCCCAGCCATCGCAAAGAGGGGAAGCGCTGTCAGAAGACCTGGATACCTCGGAAACGATTGCCCAAACAGATCCGATAGCGAACCAAAAAATAGATGGAAAACAAAACTGACAAGGGGGTTTATCGATGGGCTTGTGTCTTCGAAGATCAGGCTGGATAGGCATGCCTTTCGCACGGACCACATCCCGTTGCAATGCGTTACTTGTGCCATCACGGACATCGGGAGGCCTCATGCTCCTTCATTTCCAGCACCAAGGGACTCAATTGCATCAAGGGTCCGTCTTGCAAAACCAAACCATGTTCGAACCACCTTCTCGTATATTATTACTAGAACAAACATAACAATACAAGGATCCACACAACATATGAGAGAACTGCGTCTAACGATAACAAGGACGTGCAAGAAGTCTCCGGTGGACATTATATGCCCGTGTCTATTCATACCCGATTAGCCCACAAATGTATAATGTTGGGTCCACCGACGATCGGTGTAGGTGCAATGATTTCAGGTCCAGATGGCCCATGATGTTGATAGTCATGTGTCGGGAACGAGGCATCAAAATGCAGCGATAACGCGTTTGTGCTCGTGATATCAGAGGGGTTGACAACGCTGCGGCCGTCAGCTTGCAATGCCTCCGCGACGCTTGGTTGCGACGTGTGGCGACGCTGTCCGTGCGTACCTTCCCTCCTCGCACGAGGCGGTTGACGCTCATGCGGTGCATCCAATTCATGCGAGATCCTCTCCGAATAAGATATCCTGCGATGACGAGATGTCGTGTCCTCCACGCCGTGGCGGTTGCGTGAGCCCAAATAATCCCCTTCATCCTCCCTGATAAGCCCCAAGCTCGATTCATCCGATTCCGAAGGTAGACTGCCCGCAACGATAGGCGTCTCCGTCTCCGTCTCCATCTCTTCTCCCACTTCCTCGCCGGTAGCGTTATCACTATGGCCATCGCGTCCTACGTACGGTTCACCAGCTGCACTTGCTTGCCCCCTGGTACCGTTGTGGAGCCCAACGAGCAAACCAAGACTGCCCAAACTACCTCCGCTGATGCTGCCCCTGGTTAAAGTCTGTACCGTGCCCCACGTGGTCTCGCTCCTCGGGCTCTCGTTCTCACCTGCAAGAGGCACAGCAACCCCGTTCACCCTCCTGTGGTGCCTAGTAGCGTCGTCCGTTCCATTCACGCCATGATGCACAGAACCTTCAGTCGCAGTACGACGAAGTCCAAGAACCCGGTCAAGCGTCTGCACAGGAACCCGCCGCGTACCTCCGTTTTGTGGCATATCAAGGAGAGGCTGATCTTCCAATCTCCGCGAAGATCGCTCCACCTCGACAGCCTGGGTGGTGTTTCTCCTAATAAGCCCCCTGGGTCGGTTCACAGGCGTAGCATCCGCATCCGGCGTCGACACGGTCCCCGGCACACTTGGTTGTGGCATTCCTATCAATCCCAGGCCACCGATTGGCTGGTCAGGGGCCTCTTCCACAGGAAACGCATGTGCCCGGCTGGACTGATCGCTACCGTACGACGATGGTGTAAAGGTGGGGGGTTCGCTGGCTAGCTGAAAGCCAGAATCGTAGCCGGAACCGTAGCCTTGCACATAGGCCTCTGCGGATGCGAGACGCGTATCCGCACTTGGCCGTCGGTCCATGTCGGAGGCGCCCCGGAGAACACCGTTGGCACTACTCATGCGTGACCTCCGGCGAACCTCCCGTTCTTCGTCCGATCGACTCCCTTCGACGAGTGGGTGGTGTGCCCAGCTTGGAGCCGGAGACGGGGCTGGCACCGCACGCGGAGCCAAAAGTGGGCCGACAGCGACTTTCGGCCTCCCTTCCGTGCTGAGATGCCTTTCCTCGGAAGCACCCGTACGACTGGATTCCGCATGTGGTCGTCTCTCCTCTTGAGCAGGGTTAATGCCGTTGGCTTCTTGTCTTCTGCTCCGCTCATCTCCACGCGGAGCCTCGGCATGCCGTGCACGTGGTACAGCGAGCGGCTGGGTAATTTGGGCTGGGGGCACATATTGAGCTTGTGGAGTGCCACTGTAAGAGGTAAGAGAGGGATAGCCGCTGTTGGTAGACTGCACCCTCGGAGGAGGTGGTGGGTATGGTACTGCCGTTCGATGAGAATCTGATGGGTCCGCGGCCCCACTTGGCCTGGCAAAGGCGGGGAATCGGTCAAGAGGTAGTGGTTCGGGTGGTGGTGGGAGGGGATTGGACGTATTACGATAAGAGCCTTGGGTCTCTCCGCGAAGGGCATTTAGCTCGGCATGAAGCCGAGATAACTGAAAAACATGAGTGCGTCCAGTAAAACTTTGATCACCTTGACTCACTTCCCTGTCTCGAGCTTATCAGTGCTACCGTCACATTGCGTGAGTGAAACAATGGGAGGTGCTTACAGTGCGTGTTTGTCCTCAATCTCACTGATCCGGCCTAATAGGCTCTCCTCTACTGCCCGGGACGTCTTTGAGTCTTGGTGAGCGCTGCGTCGATGCGCCTTGAGCTCGCGACGAACCCGGCGAAACTCTGTATTCTCTCGTTCGTTACGCTCTTGCAATGCCTTGAATCGCTGCAGCGCACCCAATGCGGCACGCAATGGTCGATGCTGGTTTGTGGGATATGTGAGCACGTTGCCATTACGGAGCGGAACAAGTCGGGCCCAACCGCGCAATGGCAAGGGACCCAAATCCACCCCAGCACGGCGACCCCGCTTCGACAAAAGAACGGAACCTACTCACAGAGTCATCCTCCAGAGCGTTGTTGGCGAGCCATTCTTCGACCTGGGTGACGACGTCGATGATTTCTGCGTCGGGAGTATCCTCGTCGGACACGAGTGCGACACGTTGGAGTAGCTGCGTGGCTTCTTCCTCGATCGATTCTTCGGCTGCTCCGTCGAGTTCGGGTGGACCTGCCACATGCAGTTTTTTGACACTGTTGGGCTGGAAAGTTTTTCGGCAGAGTGGACATGCGCTCGGAGTGAGATTCCGAAGACACCTGGGCATGGAATGTAGCGTCAATTGTGATCTGCGGTCCTGTAGAGAGTACCCACGTTAGACAGAAAATATGCCCACACGCTATAGCGTGGGGTGAATTAGCGGGCTCGGAGGAGATAATGTACGGATCGAGGCAGACATCACAGAGGCTGGCCGGGTGAACCACGAGCATGGCAAATACGAAAACCAAAGGGATCGAAACCAGAAATGGCCGTCGAGGCTGATATCACCACATAGCATAAACGTGCAGGCAGCAAGGTCGCTCTTGCAGGTGCCAGGGTTCGGGTGGACACTGCCAGCTTAGTCATTCATCCTTTTTTGGAAGGTCTTGTCGTTCATCCACTAGTCCGTTTACCCTCGCAACCATATAATCGGATCAAGAGAGTAATTGATAAATTGCCTCGTGGGACTCACTTGAAGTGGACTATTGAGTTGGCCGAGGCGAAACAGGCAAGGCTGCTCGTAAACACTTTCCATCTTGAGCATAAGAGGTACCTGAACTGACACGCTTCCCCAGCCTAATTATTGCCTCCAATTGAGGAAACGAGCTTCGTACAGCACTATCTCTTTCAATTCCAAAACAAGCCAACAACGCAATTGTCCTTGCGCTACCCCAAGTCCCCATTTCAACCTGCCATCAGGTGATGTGTCCGGATTACATGCTTCATCCTAGCTGTTAAATTAATACAGGCACGGACAGCACGGGTGAGGGACATCCTCAGACGGGTGCAGATCCCACCAGCATCAACGCAGCCTCGTAAAGGATGGTCGAGACGGCATCTTGAAGTCCGTACGCACGGGGAGGCAGTGAAATGCCATCGATGTGAAATGGGCGCATAGCCGTTGAGAAAGGAGCAGTGAAGCCAGAATTGATTTTGTTGTAGGCCTGGATGTCATCCAGATTGCGCTGCATATCCGATAAAATTGTTGTTTTGACCACAGGCCAACCTCCGGTGCGTGGGAGTCCGAGCAGAAGATTGAATACCATGTCCACATCCGTGAGCTTCGCTCCCATTCCAGCCAGACGCTCGTTCGCGGTAACATGCGCGGCCACATATGCGCTGGCATCAGATGGACTGTTCAGCTTGAGACTCTCAAGTTGACGGCGTATACTGCATCGTAATGAGAAGTCGCCTCTCCCGTAGCGTTGTGCAAGAAGGTCCCAGATTTCACGGGCATATATGGAGATGTCATGTGGGGTGGTTGAGAGGACGGTTTTGCCGAGGTTTTGCAGAATGATGGTTTTTGCCAATCCATCTTCCTTGATCCACGCCCGAACCTCCTCCTGCTCAGATGGGGTTGGCGATCCCGGAATCGCAGGCGTAGGCATGACGGATGCAAATTGGACAAAGTCTGCTGGGTCTGTACCGTTGCTGACATGGGTGTAGACGCCTTCAGCCTGAAGAAGGCATTGGATCCGAGGCCGCCACTCGTAGTAATTCTCTATTCCAGTTAGCTTTGGGATTTGGTTGAATTTGCCCATCCTTGTGACTAATGACTCGCCGAACGTCAAATGTCAGAGTCCTAAGCGCCAAGTGCCTGGTCACCCAGATCCGGATCTCTACCTCCTTTTCAACAGATGCCGTCGTCGTATTGGCCTTCCCGATTTGAGCTTGCCACAGGGAACCAGCACGATTGGGCAAAATACGATCACTGATGAACAAGATAATCATTAGACAAGCATTGTGGAGGTAAAAGAAGGAGAGGACGGATGGATGCGCACCCTGGTCAACGGATAAGACTCTGACTGAGGGTAAACTTCATCCAAGAAGCGGTAAAAAGGACGGCGTCACATGACTACAGAGCTAGGGGTAGTATAATCACCAAATTCGACGCTGTGGAGAAAACCCCAGCTAAATGGATCTATAACCGGGACTTCGCCCAGCAGACTTGACGGTAGAGATCAGAGACGATTGGCCTTGGATTCATTTCCGGGCACCTTAACATATTTTTGGACCCTCGTCCGGAAATCATCACGGCTCATGTTCTCTCACCCGCCTCGCGAAAGGCAAAAAAAAAGATCGACCACGGGGCAGGTGTGGAACACCTGATGCGCGTCGATCAGCGACATTGATTACGACGAGAGTACATCCAGACATGTGGCAATAAATCCTTTTAACTTGACATTCACATGCCGACAGATATACATGCCATCACAGACGACGACCACGACGACCACCCTATGAATCACGATTAGCATTCAAGTTACGAACCAACTTGCTGCGTAGAATGTTACCTTTCTCCTCGTCGAGTCGGTGGGGACCGGTGTCACATCCTCGATTCTACCGATACGCATGCCCGCACGGGCAAGTGCACGAAGGGCGCTCTGTGCGCCAGGTCCTGGCGTTTTTGTACCGGTACCACCAGTAGCCCGGAGTTTGATGTGAAGAGCAGTGATACCGACCTCACGGCAGCGTGCTGCGACATCCTGAGCGGCCAACATGGCGGCGTACGGCGAAGACTCGTCACGATCAGCCTTGACCTTCATTCCGCCTTTCGCAGAGACTTAGCTCGTGACTGATTGAATGCGATTCGCATGACGTACCAGTGACACGGGAGATGGTTTCCCTGCCAGACAGATCAGTGACGTGGACAAAGGTGTCGTTGAACGAGGCATAGATGTGTGCGACGCCGAAAACGAGCTCTCCCTCAGCGACCTGAGGACCGAGCGATACGGTAGTTTCTTCTTTGACAACCTTCTTCTTGGGGGCCTGTTGACATCCACCCGTCAGCATTGTGATCCATCAACAGTTCTACACCGGATTGATGGGCACATGGATAACTTCACGTATCTACATGTCCCGTAGTCCCTGGCGTCTAACACGTACCATTCTGATGAGGCTTGAGGAGTAGAGACGTCGACCAGCGCAGAGTATGGATGAGCATCCAATTCTCGGTGGCGTGTGAAAATGCAAACAAATGCAAACAACTTCCTAATCCCTCTACGAAGCAACGCTACAAAACTACAACATAGAAATGGTTCCACAGCACTAAGAGCTTTATTAGCGACAAGTGGGCAAGTGAACATGGATGGAAATGTCGTTATCTATTCCCACTCCAGCCACTAGATGGCATCAGCTGCCAATAGCACTGGCGCATCTGTTCACGTTCATCTCTCGTGGTCTGCTGACCGTGTTTCAGATATATAAAGGGCACTGAAATCGTCTCATCTTTATCAGACCCACCTTCATCATGACTCAGTGCTCCGCTCTCGCCAACGCCTTGACCGCCAAAGGTATGCCTTGCTATCCCATGCATCATGCACCGATCCTTAATTCGCACCTTGAACAGGCTACAACAGTACGCAGCTCGCTGCACACGCCCACTTGCCCCAAGATCGCGTCGACAACAGTAGGTGATCTTTTACTGTGTCGATGCATCCATCGTGACCAGTTATCCCTTACCTCTAGTCTTGGCTGGTAGCGCTAAGCCTACTCAGCAAGAATTCAATGCGATCGCCACAGCACTCGGCCTTTCCAGCAACGTTTGTGTCTCTTTTCCCCTTGGGCTTGTGCTGACTTGGATCATAGCCCCAGCATGCTGCCCAAGTCGTTGTCTAAGGTTCCATGCGACAAGGGATTCTTCGATCGTACTGTACATTATCTGTAGCATTCTTGTGAGATTCTGTGTATCAGTGCAGTTGTTGAATTGTTATAGGATTTATTGTTGCCGTATCGCTGATGAGTATCGCTGTAGTAAGCTTGAGTAAGTCTTACCACAGGGCCATCTCCGCAGCCACCCAAAAGGACAATTGATAGCTATGGGCGCGAACAATGGCTTCGCGTACGAAGGAAGCGAGAAATCCTGTGCATATTCAATGCAGGTAAGATTCCGCCTGTATGCTCCGTTCTCAATGGTACTGGATGGCTCCTCGGCAAGACATGAATGTGGCCCCTGTGATGGTGATCAGCCACATCTCACAACGATGCCCTCACTCAAGGGCCACAAACGGCTGATTTGTGACGGCACGGGTCGGTTCATTAGACTTCGTCCTCCCCACCTTTAAAATTCTCGCATCCAGGCTGATGCCATGCCAAGTTGTACTAACGAGGTTAGAAGTCTCGAGCCGTATTTGGATACGGACCTTGCCCCAGTCCTATTCATCGAACGTTGCTAGGAAATCGTGACTCGGAATTGAAAACTCCCTAGAGGTACGTTCGATGGGACGATGACGGTTACCTACCAAGAGTTCTAGTCACACGTGACTGGCGTTCATTGGAACAGCACACATGGCTCACATTCCAAGCGCCCACCACCGCGTTCCAGGCACAGCTCTTGGCACGCTCGCGTTCAACACCGGTCTGATATCTGTTCACCACCCCACATTGGGCGCTAAAGTCCCCAGTCTGGAGAAAAACACGTTCCTCAGCAATACGAAAACGTACCGGGGCGAACCCCCACCTGATCACGCTGAATGGCGGACCCGAGGTAAAACGCCAAGTTCCCTGGGCGATATGGAAACGGAGAGAAGTCCCGGCCAGTGAACTAGCACCAATTCGGATCAGAAACCCTGCCGACATGCTACATGATGCCCGTTGGCGGGCGCCGTCGGATTCGTAGCCTACCTGAACCTAGGGTGGGCGGAGATGACGCAACTGCGTATGGAGGTACTGTTGGTTAGTCGCCGTTTCCCGCCAGCTGAACGCCCTTGGGGATCTCAGTCCCAAAAATATGTCTTCCGGTTGTGTTTGGCGCGAACCAATCGACTGGGGTTGGGCCATGCTGTGCGTGTCCACTCGGCAAGGGAAAAAACGCAAATATGTCGCGATCCTCCCTCGAGCACCCGAACCTGCTTGGCGCTGTACGTTTGACCTATGATAAGCAACGGGCATACGTACCGAGGTGTCGCATGCACGACCTTGCGTCACGATTCTCGAAAGAATTCCGCCTTGTCGACAAGGCCCCGTATCCGCGATCAACCGCATGATCTCCGAGCGGTATTATAATATAAATCTCCATAAATTATATTTGATGTACTCACGACCGACAGGTGTGCCAGAGGATGCTGCAAGTGCGTCTACTTATCACCACTCAGCACCCGTGCACAGTCCAAGGGACATATCCGGTCCGCTAGAATAACTCCCAACGGATTTTACGTCAAGAAACGACTCGCTTTCAGCCTCGAGGCGACTATCAGGGGCCCGAGACACGATCACAAAAGATATGGACGGTGATAGCGATATCAATTCAGACAAGGAAGACGACATGCACAAAACACGGCACCTAAGCCAGCCCATGCGCCACATATGTCGTGGATCGGCGTCAGCTTCTTTGG
This sequence comes from Xerocomus spinulosus, assembly GCA_038094075.1. Lineage (NCBI taxonomy): Eukaryota > Fungi > Basidiomycota > Agaricomycetes > Boletales > Boletaceae > Xerocomus > Xerocomus spinulosus. The sequence goes on along the minus strand of JBBPTN010000066.1, from coordinate 10,446 downwards.
ACGAGAAAAGATGGTCGATAGCGTCAATTTTTGAGTAACGAAGACGAGGACGGCTGCATAAACCTAGCGACTCATCGATCAGTTTACGCAAGGGTGATCTCATTCATTGCCACACTTACACTGTAAAATGCTTGCAGTCCACCACTTGGCCAAATTGAATATGGCACAACACTTGCAAGCTCTGGATAGAGTACGGCCTACAAACACCATTGCAATATCAGTGACACACACACCAGTAAACAGTTTGATCAGACATTGATATTGACCATATTTTTCAATGCAAGAATAGAGTAGAGTTGATTGCTCTGGCATGGTGTGATGTCCTTGAACAATGCTATGCATAGATATGGCAGGAGAGCCAGGAGGCAACAGTATGTCGCTATGCTTCACTTGCCATATCACCATTCCTCACTGGGGGTCAGGGAGTAGGGGCGGTGTACGTCGCGTGTGGGGCCCGACCGAGGAACGGTCATTAGGTCCCCAGACCGTTCCCTAGGAATGACGAAGCTTCCGGATTGGTCACCGCCGCCACGGCCCCATCCTACTATGCACCTCCGTCCTGTCTCTTCCCGTGACTCTTCTTGCTCCTGTCCACTTTGTCATCATGAACCCCCTCCTCTTCCATCCGGTGTTTTTCTTGATCCAGCCTTTTTGTTGTATCGTCGCTCCCTTAACTGCTTCCCGCTCGCTGCTTTCTTCTTTCCTCCTCCGGGTGCCGCGGACGTCACCCCTTGAGCCGGGGGTGATGTCAAGTCTCGTTGTTCAAACGTTCATGCCGCTATGCCGCTCGTAGTTTACTTCTCGTTTGGTCAGTTGGTGGTCCTGTTTGGTTTTGGATCGGGTCGAGGTTTCTCCCTCCCTGTTTTGTTGATTTTTGTATGGCCGAGACATGCTGACTGAGACGCTGAGACATGGGTATCACATGTCAGCGCTGTCTATCGATAAGTAGTTGATCCATTGTCTCGACTCACCAGTCTCGAAATAGTTATTTCTTGCCTCGATAGCGACTGCTTAGAGTCGTCCGTGTGTGAGGTCCTGACAATCAGACCTGAAGGCCTGACTGACGACCTATCCTCTCTGCCCCCACTCATGTCATGGAAGCTGTGGTCAATCGACCGTATGCCTCCACTTCTACAAAATGTGATCAATGTCATCCCTTGGGTCAGGATTGTCTCCAATACTCTTGTCCCACCTGTCACGTTCCCGCCCCACGTGACCATGTTGAATGTGTCCACTGAACGTTCTTTTTGTGTGTCTAGATTATCTAGCCATCGATCGATCGACTGGATCGAACGGTGCTCTATCTCGTCTCGACTAACGCCCTGCACGATGCGGTGGAGAACCCACCAACGGCGTTTTCATTCACGCATACGAAGCATCCGTATACTGATGGCGCATCAGAAACACGTGTGGACAACGTTGCGCCCCTCGACCTTGTTCATACAATGTTGGAGGTTGGCACCCCAACGCGTCCACACGACCAACGTGTTATCTCACCCTGAGCCTTATCTCGTCTGGCTGTCCGTGGATTGTACGTACACAACGTACGTGCACACGTTTTCTACGAGAACGACCCTCGCCTGGTTCTGAAAAACGAGATCAGACTGCCGCGGAGGGGGTTATACAATATCTGTGGCGGTTTCCTTTTCGCTGGTGGGTGGTGCGCAGCTAGGCGGTGCCGAACTTGGCACGATGCCGCGCATCTCGGGTCCCTCTAGATTGCCATGCTGTGCTTCATGTGTGAAAGGATGGAGGCGACGTTTCCACAATCAGGACAATCATGATGAATGGGTGTTGGCAGTAGATCAAGTTGAGAAAAGGCGATGCCAATGACGCGTCTAATGCACAGCAGGATGGCCATCATCATCGTACAAGTCGCCGAAACGTTAACGCTCACTGATCCACCTAGCGAACAGAATTCGCGAACACTAACGGCAGGAATGGAAGTAAACGGTCGTCAATATCGTTTGTCTATAAGTGTCGTTGCCAAAATCATGTACCAAAGTCGTTAATGTCCGTGGACGGCAGAAATCTACAAATCTGCGTGCCAAACGGTCGTAATGAATCGTGCAAATGGGAATGTAACGAGACAAGAAACGGGAAATGCAATGCTACACAACTATGCGAGTGCTGGACCGACAGCACCAGTAAAGCGCTCCCTGACGTGTAGAAGGTCAAAGGCAATAAGTAACAGAAAACTGGGAACAGAACGTGGCTGAGAAATCCATCCGCCAGCCCAGACGAGAAAACAAGGGAATAAGGTACGATACAGTAAAAAAGAGGATTAACGCGCAAGGAGCAGCAGAGACAAAAAGATGAGATGGAGCACTAGAGGCGAAAGAGACGAGGATCAGCGAGACTGGGAAGCGGAGCATCAGAAACGAGACTAGAGAGGAACTAGAGAGATCAGAACGAGATTGAAGATAGCAATAAGAGAGATATTAGGATACGAGTCCAGATATTGACGGACTGAGATCCGAGGGAAACCAAAGTCTATGTGATGGTATCATGCTGCATTGGAACCGGATGAACGGGAGCGGGCGGTTGCGTACGGATAGTTGAGTGTCTTGCCATTGGGAGGGCTATACGCGATATCAGGGTTGGGCATCCAACGTTCGTGAACCACCTCTCTATCTGATTCATCGGAGTATGAGCGAATGATTTTCTGGGGAGAGGTAGTGGAGAAGGGCATCGTCCGAGGTTTGGAAGGTGGCACAGGAGAGGTCGCGCGGAGGCTAGATGAGCGGAGAGGTGTCTCGTAACGGACAGCAGGCGTCGTCGTTCGTGCTGGTGTGACAGGTCTGGAGCCAGGAGAAGCAGAAGCGCTGCGCATATGTTGGGAAGTAAAGCGGGACACTGGCGAGGGAGTAGATGGGGGCATAGGGGGCATAGGGACACCATAGATGGATCCAGATGACGACCCAGACAGATGACGATGCTCACTGGCGATGCTAGGGGCAGTAGAGGTAGAGCGGGTAGGAGATATCGAGCGGGAGGCAGATTTGAGCGTCATGCGACTAATCTCTGCGCGGAGAGATTGACATTCTTGTACTTTTTGGGTATAAAGGGTTTGCTATGCGAGGCCGCGTTAGTAATGTACAACACTGGCTGACAAACGTATTTACCTGTCTATAGAAAAGGTCAGGGAATGAAGTGGCACAATAGAATGGAACATACTGTTTAAGCTCAGCTTCCAACTTTGAGGTGGTTAGTTCCATGTTGTCCAGCTTCCCTTTGAGAGTGGCCTCGACGGATTTGGCCATTTTTGTGACTTCTGAATGCGCGAAGTGGTTGACGAGGATAGCTCTGAGCAGCGCCGCACTCAAAGCGAGGGAAGAAACCTGGGAATGGAGTGAGTCAAAAAAAAAAGGCACCGTTGGGTCGAGGGGACAGACCTGATTGTCTTGTTGTTTTTCATCATGCATCAGCCACTCTTGGAGTTCGTTGTGGAGAGTGGATACTTCTTCGACCGAACATTTTTTTGCGGCCACGGCGGCGACCTTGTCTTCTAGCCGACGAGCCTCGGCGCGTGTGCGGGAAATTGTGGGCTCAACGATCGGGAAGCGAGGTGGCTGTTGTAGGGAAGAGTCTAGGGCCTCTTGCTTGGCACCCCGCCGCCGTGGGGTGGCATATCCGCTTGCAGAGAAATCAATACGGATCAGACGGACATCGTCACTGGTGAAATGTTCGCGGCAGAAAGGACAGACGGGTTTGAGGCGTGGCAGCGTCTTTTCTACGATCTTGTGGCAGCAGGTGGAACACAGGACGTGGCCTAGGATCCGGCATGAGCAGTGGTAAATTTTTCGACATCACACATACCGCAGGGGATGGAGTGGGGAATGCACTGCGGGCCGTACTCTTCTGCGCACACGTCGCAGACCGAACCAGGACTGAGCGTCAGCATGAGGGTCGAGACGAGGGTACCCTTGCCAGGATTGCTATAGGGAGGAGCGGGACAAGGGAGATCGTCTGACGGAGAGGATAAATAGCATGAGACAAAAAACAGAATGGACCACAAACTTTAATGATTGTTGGGGATGACCAAACAATAATTTTTTTATGGTCATAAACCCCAATTTATGGTTAGGGCTGAGGGTTATTCGCCGCCCACTGCACCGCCCGGCCAGCGCATGCCGCGTGTTTTCTCCTCCGGTCATCTTCCCACGCTCGTGAAACCCGTCGCGATTGCCCGCGCGTCGACGTCCGACGCCATCCCCGAGCGATGCTTTGTCATCCGCTGACAAACCTGCTTGGTCATCATGGAGTGCAGGTGGCCCTCCAAGCCATTACAGGATGCCATGGAATAGAATATGTTGACCACACGAGGCTGGACTCTGTAAACTTTGTGTCAACGTTTCCCCGCAACACGCCGATTTCATTTACATCTCGCGACCCTCTTTTCTATATCGTACCCGTTCCATCAAATCTACCTCCGGTGGCGTGGAGCTGCCACTCACCAGCCGATTCCAGTAGCACGATCAGCCCCGCATGATATTCTCAATCTCCAGCTGGACACGGACACAGGCAGCCTTGCCTTCGGGAGTCTGTCCTCCAAGCAGGGTGTCACTCTTGCCCCCAATCCCTACCGTGGCAGCCTCGTACAGGAGCTCGAGCAGCTTTATCCACTGCTTCCCCCATACGTGCTTCGCCTCCATTCCACCCACATCGAGTGCAGCTGTGGACTCCGATCAGTCTCAGCACACGATCATCTCGCTACACGTACCATACAAGACTTGCGCAGCCACAGGAGTGGTCAGTAACCGCTCATCGTTCATCATCCTCGCAAAAAACGTCCAGTACCGGGTCAATCGGAATATGTGGTCCAACGGTCTCGCGACAGGAGCAGCCATCACGAGGAAATAGACGCGCATCATCCCAGAGATACGACTCACATATTCTCCCATTGACTCTTGCTCACCACTGTTTATCCGATATCCCATCGCTTTTGTACGAGTCGCATCCAACCATGCTGTACCGTCGACATCTGCCGATGGGATAACACTTGGAACAGGCCATCCACCAGAACGTTGCACTAGCTTGGCGAAAAAGACATCCAGAAAGGCAGGCAATCTCTCCAAGAGGCTCGCAGTCACGAGGGCTAAAGGAATAGCACTCTTCTTCTCTGCCGTCACCTCTGTCTCTGCTTGTAATAAGATCGCCTTAGCTAGAGATGAAAGCGAGGCTAGGTACAACACTCGTGAATCGGCTTGCTGTGAGTAAACCATCTCAAGAATTTGATTGGTCTGGCGACTAGTTGGTAAGCGGCGCCAGGCACTGGGGGAAATACCTCACTATCCGTGCAATAGATGCTGGATCCTGTGTTAGTTGGCCTATCTTTGGAGTGATTTGTCGCCTGATAGCGCTCCATCGTGACTTCAACTGCTTGTCCCCCTTGACGGCCTTCATTGCAGTCGCCTTCAGATTCTGCAACATGGCCTCTTAGGTTCCGCAGCAATATCCGCCGAAGGTACAGCCTACCTTGAGCGTTCGACGGGCATGTGTCCAATCTTCGTCAGGTAGAGTTATTCCAAGCACACTTCTCATCTTTTCTGCCGCGGCAAGTGACGCACGTTTTTCTCGGTCAATCTCTTCCTTGGCTCGTTGTGCCGCTTCTTCTGCCTCCTTCTTCCTCCTCTCTTCCTCCTCCTGCCGCTTCTTCTCCTCCTCGGCCAATCGTTTCTCCTCTTCTAGTCTCTTCTGTCTCTCTTCCTCCTCCCGCTTCCTCCTTTCCGCTTCCAAGATTTTGCGATATCTTTCCTCCTCTGTTTGTATAACCTGGTCTAGACGTTGTTGTCGTGTCTTGTCCTGCTCGTTCCACTGTACCCTGAGCTGATTCAGTTCTGACTGCTGCCTCAACTTGAGTGCCGATAGCAACTTTTGCACTTCTGACATCTGTTGATCATGTCTCGTTGCGAGCCACTGCAGGTCCTGGTCCCTCCGTCGCACGCGTTCTCCCTGAGTCTCGACCAGGACTTCTTCATGCGCCTTGCGTGCCGTTCGCTAAGTCACACCATCAACCATCATAGGATCAATGCCTACCATCATCGACACGCTAGAATACATACCAAAGCATCCTTGCGTGTTTGCTTCTCCCACTCTTCATACGGATCATAGTACCGTGTGCGCAATCGAATGGCAGCGACCGTCTCTTCAACATGTCGGCGTTCCGCAGGGCTACGTGGTTCCCGTTTTGCGCTGTATCGGTGTGTGGGATTGCGTGACACGTGTGCGTGGGATATGTAACTCACGGGGTAGACACTACCAGTTCTGCATCCGAGTCAAAATCGACGGTGTCTGAGAGCGACGAGGGCGAGCTTGGGGTGCGCTCGGCCTCGCTCACTGGCTCCTCAGGCTCACTCTCCGAGTCTGAGAGGAGCCCAAAGCCGGAGGTTCGGCGAGGCTGGCTGAGAGACTCATGGGCGGTGGCAAGATACAATGAGAACGAGACGCTTACCGGCGTACTGGAGATGGAGAAGGGGATCTTGGTAAACCGTACCGCATAATAGTAGTACTTGTTGGTAGCAAGTTACTACCTCCAAAATCAGTCGGAAACATGAACAAAAGCATTTTCGTGCGTATTTTATTTTAGTACAAAGTTACCAAATTTGGAATGAAATACATCAACTCTTGCCCAGCCCGGGGCTGCCGGCCATTCCCAACCACAACTTCAACAAGGCATGGCAGAACAGAAATGACGAGGCTATACCAACAAGTAGGTTGTCAATGGACGAGGTTGTGCATTGGAATCCACCCTCACGACGCGTCTCTACTAGCTCGCTGTACAGGGGCAAGTTTCAGCCAAACGGGTGTTTGATCAAACGTTCATTTGCAAATATAAAAGCTCGCCCTTTGCGAGCACGATGAAACAACGTCTCGTTCCAAACGCGTAAAGGGTGTTTGCAATGGTCAACTTTACCATCTTCGCTGGCGGCTATACCACCTTCATTGTATCGTATGTGTTCAATTCTGATGACAACACCTTGTCATTCTTGGGCCAGTCCACGACGGGCGGCAACCCATCGTGGATTATTTCTCACCCAACGAACAAAAGTATCCTGTAGTACGTTCCGTTTTGTCTCTTGCTTCTGATCTAATTCGAGCACTGACGTCTAGTGCGGTCAACGAGAAAACCCCAGATGGGACTATTCAGTCTTTCGTCGTTGGACAGCAGGGAACCCTCACTCTTGTGGACACATCCAATTCTGGGGGAAGCGGTCCTTCTTACTGTGCTGGTCTGTCCACTGGTCAGGTTGCGGTCGCCAACGTAGGCATCTTCTCTATCCTCTATCTTATACTGATTATTACATAGTATGGCTCTGGTACGGTCCGTGTCGTCCCCACCGAGGATGACAACTTGCATTTTTCTAGGGACCCGATCATCGTGACGTTCGGGATCCCCACTTTTGGCACTCAGGGCGCCTCGGAGCCTCATATGACTTACCAGTACGGTAGTGAGCTTTTTATACCGGACAAGGTCGGCTAGATTTCCATCATTGTGTATCTATTCACCATTCCGACTAAGCAAAGGGTAGCGACAAGATCTGGCGACTCGGTGAGGTCGATGAAAACTCTGGATATTATGCCATCCATGGCGAGATCCAGCAACCCATTGGCAGTGGACCCCGTCACATTCGTATCAAAGGTAGTACGCTTTCAGTTGTGTTGTAGGCTTCTCTTGTTGACTATGCCCCAGACGATATGTTGTACACCCTCCATGAGTTGTCGAGTACCTTGACACTCCAAAAGGTACCATCATATCCTAACGGCACATCACAAATCCTTTCAAATGTTTCTATCGTGCCACCTGATCCACCCGCAGGCTCAGTGTTCGCTGCTGCTGAAATTCTTATCCCTGAATGTACTGCGGAGTATCCTACTCCATATATCTATGCATCGAATCGCAACACAGGCGTACAAGATGCTCATGGAGACACAATAGCCATTTTTGAGAACGTAAACAACCAACTCGTTCTGCGCAACCAGGTATATACAGGTCTCCATCAGATCCGTGGCATGATGTCCGGTGAGCAGGCAGGACTTGGCGGTGAGGCGTATATAGTCGCTGCTGGGTCCATAGGCACCGCTGGGGTGAAAGTGTTCAAACGAACAGAAGGCGGCGCTAAACTTGAGGAAGTAGCAGTGAACACGGCCATTCCCACTAGGTCAGCATTTGTTTGGTTGAACCAATACTAGAGCTGTTAGATTTATATATCGTATAATCACGTTCTATGCAGAGATGTTGGTCCAATGCGTCACCGTTTGTCTGAAAATCTACTGAAGAGTTCCACCTGTTCGATCTTGCTCAATCCCATGCGTCCCCTCCAGTGTGGTAGACAAATAGGCGTGTCTTCCGCTTGCATCGGCCTTATTGGCGGCGCCAGGATAGCATCTAGTATTTCTGGGACATTCTCAGGTCTCACTTCCCCAAGCCTGTCAATAGGTTAATCAGATGGGCAACGCAAGAACCTATGTGAAACGCAGGCACCATTCACCGTGTGGATACACCAAAACATTCGCAGCGTATCTATGCCAAGGTATGTCGTCAATACCAAATCTGCGATGTATGTATCGCTTGCCAACGGCATAAACTCACTTGTGCCCACCCACATGCGCGACTTCTGCGAGCTTGATGCGTGTGCTCGGATCGGAAGCACGACGTTGTTGCCGCCTGGCTAGCTCAGCGTGAATGGTACGCACCACTGCCCCGCCCATATCACCACATCGACAGTCCCGTGCACCGTGAGTGCATACGTAGAGATGTATGTCGTCCGAGGGAGTCGATGGTACATTAGGCATACGTGGCTCACTGTGCGCACGCAACTTCCTCCCGACATCATCCACGTTTGCAAGTGACACGTCCCCAATCTCCAACTTGCCTCGTGCGCTTGAAAACGCCGTTAGGTGGTATATCTGAGCGTCGTCCCAGTCCAGTGGTGGTGGGTGCACGAGCTGTGATGGAGACCAGGAAAAGTTGACGACACCGCCCCAAGGAGCAGTGGCGAGCAGGAGCTTGCGTTGTATGAGAGTAGTATACTTGGCAGGGTATGCATTCGGAGGTTGGGGTGTGTGTAGGAAGGCATAACAGCGGTGGGCGGGGACAGTTCCTGCAAGTTGTTCAGTAGGAGGAACATTTGTACTAGTAGAGAGTGCTCGTCGGTTGAGCGTACACCATCGAGTGCTCTTACAAAGGGATCCTGGCAGGTAGTAGTACATGCTAAGCTAGCCCGGAGGTTGCCGACCATCCTCGACCACACCTCACTTCAACAACATTGCGATGTCAAAATGGGCATGGCTCAAGGCTAAGGAAAGTACAGGTACCTCGTCCATTACGTCCATCTGAATCTTGATTCAACACAATGTCAGTGCGCACAAGAACTCTCAGTGTCTACGCTCCTTTTAGGTCGCCTCAGTTGGCCATAAATCGTTTTTTGAAAGCCTCGCTTAAGTTCCTGCTTGGTCACAAAATGACAGGTAACAATAGATGAGATCAACTCGCGGTAAGTGATGCCTAGGAATAACGATACTAGGTAACCGTGTATACCCACTGTGCTCGGAGACCCAACTTCCTTTTGTCCGCATTGATATGTCCGTTCTCATGTGTTCATATTGGGGTAAATATTTTCAACACAGGACCCAATGAACAAGAGTCACGAACTTGGCTCTGCAGAGACTTCCGACTCAGACTGTCTCTTCGTCAAAGCAGCCCTCATGGAGAAGTCCAACCTGCAAATAATATTACGATATGCATACTAGATCAACGGTTGAACTCACTGTCTTGTAACAATGTCCCCGAAAGGGTCCGCCACGGTCGTGGCCGAACAGGAACTTCTTGACTCTCGTTGCGAGCTTGTCTTCAGGGAATCGTCTGTACTCAAATACTGTCGAGCAAGGGTCTACCTTGGAATAAACGACAACGAAGCACGCGCCCCAGACTATCCCCAGGATCAATGGAAAGACACCTAAGGTGTCCTCCACGAATCCTATTATAGCGCGTGATAGTGGTGGCTAGTTGTGCTCGGTGGCTATCCAGGGCCAATGGCGCAGAGCCCAGGCCTTGACATCAGGGTGAGTACACCATTTTATCACTTTTCAATCATATCCGAGTCAGCACGTCGATGAACTGTATGTGAAAGAACTTACGATCGCATCTTTTATGTATCTATGGGTGGGGAGTTTGTGTGGAAATGCAACACACTAGGGTCTGGATAGGTGTACTTACAAAGAAAGTAGCCAATAGTAGCCGAGCTTGTTCGCTTCAATGAGCTCGGTGCTGGCCGAACCATCGGCGACTGAAAATTTCGAACACCTTGTTTCTCGCCAAGTGCCCTATATCTTCATTATCGATGGTGCTCCCCAACCACCACGATCCCATTGATCTTCAACAAGAAAACATTCAAGCGATACTCCTTCTATTAGTTGAATACCTATCAGCATTCACCAGCATAC